>CM045894.1:35393070-35633070 GCA_025169545.1 Anguilla japonica
GGGTGGGGGTGGATGGCTTAGGTGTCCCCGATCCTGAGAAGATGGAAACAGAGAGAGAGAGAGAGAGAGGAGGGAGAGAGAAAGAGAGAGAGAGTGATAAATGAGTATAGCGCTTTGTCCTCTCTATGGCAGAATCAGCGCATGGCGCTAGCAGCTAAACTCAGAAGGGGAGCGGGTGGGTGCTGGGTGGAGGGGGGGGGGGGGGGGGGGGACCACGCGGTCACACTCACTTTGTGACGACCCTACGGGGGAGAGGGCCGAGGAGGACAGCAGGCCGGCCTGGCAGACCTCCGCAGAGTGTTTCCGGGAGAGGGACGGGGGCTTGGACGGCGGCGGGGTCGTTGATTTCGGGCGGCCGCTGGGCGGCTGCGACCCGTGGGCGTTCCCTGCACCGATGAGAAAAGGGCCGAGAACAGAAGAAAAGAGGAAGAGGAAGAGGAAGAGGAATACCCTTCTGTAAAATCAACAGCTCACCTCGCAATTATCATTTCAAAAACAAAGCCTGAGCTGGAGCGGAGGACTGCATGAAAAAAAAGATCGGTAAGATTTATCGTCCGAAATGTCACAAAGTGCACTTTGCCTAAGCTTTAGTTTGATAGCTATAAAAATCACAACAAAGCCTCTTAGTTCCACCCGAACACCCTCTTATTTTCTGTTGCTGTAAGCAATTTGTACTTCTGTGTTTTCTGTGCCGAGGATGCCGAGCCACACATCTTTCTGTGACGGACCATAAACCTGAAATCCTGAATCTTTCATTTTGAAAATGGTCTACGGCCATTTAAAAGCAATTCCCTGGGAAAGATTTCAGTTTCAAGTGCCGACAATTCACAGTAAATGGCCCTAACTGGTCGGATTTATAATAGTTTGGCATACCCAGCCAAGCACTTTTCCGATTGCTTTTAACGGGACAAAGCTATTTGCCTCCCATCAATTCGGAAAGGCGCACCATCGGACACGCACCCCCTAACATTTTCAAACTTCCCCCACTCCTTGGCAAAGCTGCACAGCTGCGCAGTCACCGAGCAACCAGCAAGGCAGAGACTTCTTTTCACTGCACAGTCCATCAGCCGAGCTGCGCAGTCACTGTGCATCCTGCACCTGCGGCTTTTTACACCAGAGGGACTCAGGTGTTGGAGTTACCTGAAGCTTTTCAAACCTAAAAGGACTCAGATGTTGGAGTTACCTGAGGCTTTTTAAACCTAAAGGACTCAGATGTTGGAGTTACCTGAGGATTTTTACACCAGAAGGACTCAGATGTTGGACTTACCTGAGGCTTTTTACACCTGAATGACTCAGATGTTGGCATTACCTGAGGCTTTTTACACCAGAAGGACTCAGGTGTTGGAGTTACCTGAGGCTTTTTGAACCTAAAAGGACTAAGGTGTTGACGTTACCTGAAGCTTTTTACACATGAAGGACAGGTGCTGGCCTTACCTGAGGAACAGCCTCCTGACCCTGCGGGCGGTTTGCTGGCTGCAGGCCGGTGCTCCAGCCCCTTGCCCAACAAGGAGGGCTGAACCAGCATGGAGAGACCGTCCGTCTGTTCCAGAGCGGAAAAAAAAACCAGAAACAAATAAACAAACCTGCCAGCGGTCGACGGAAGTTAGACACAACGAGGTTAGAACAGTGGGCCCGCCTCACCTCTGGTTCCGTCCCAGTGGGGCTCTGGCCACCCGCACCTTCAGAACTGTGCAGCACCTTCACCTGACACTTCACATCCCTCTCATACACCTCCTTGTACTGGCTCAGGAATCTGCGACGCCAACGGCGTTTGCCAAGGAAAGAGGCAAAAGCAAAAACCGAAAATATCCATTATCGTCTTTTGTCAACATCAGTCACTGAAGAAACTTACACATTTAATCTTTTTCCTCAGTACATCTAGGATTTACCCTTCAGACACAAACTGCGATCATAATTCATAAACTCTGCTGGCTTCCTGCCTACAAACAAAACAGGATCATTCATTTTCAGTGCATAAAGTAGTTATTTGCTTAGAAACAACTCACTTCACACACAGTGGCTTGCTTACCATATGCAGGCACTAAAAAGCACTTAGGGGCTCAATGCAAAATATGCTAAAATATGTTCTATCAAACAGAAGTTACTTTTCAGATGGTAGGTGCATCTATGTAGTAAAAAGGTAACAAAGTAATCCTCCATTTAGTGCTTTTCTGGAGTCTTTTAGTAGAAAAAAAACATGAAAAACAAATGTTTTTAAAAGATACACGCTGCACATTCTTGTTCAGATATAGCATAGCGAGGCCAATGAGAAAAATATTGCATATTTACAGCATTTAGAGTTTGCAACAAAAAAAAAATCTCAAAAACAGGTATGGTTCAGAAAACTATTAATCTCCAGGAAAGTCTTTATATAAATGCTGACTGCCTGCACTAGTGCAAAAATGAGATTTTAAAACTGAGCCATTCACAGGGTAAAAAGGGGGGGGGGGGGGGGGTTGGCTGGGGGGGGGGGGGGGGGGGGGGGGGGGGGGGGGGGGGGGAGGGGGGGGGGGGGGGGGGGGGGGTGTGGGGGGTGGGGGGGGGGTGGGGGGGGGGGGGGGGGGCGGGGGGGGGGGGGGGGGGGTGGGGGGGGTGGGTATTTTGGCTGCATATATTCGATATCTTCTTTGCAAATAAAAATCCTGACAGTTTTTAACTACAGACTACTGGAACAGTTGGAAACACAGCACATTTGTAAGTAATGATAAATTGCTCACAATATAAAAAATAAAAAAAAAACGTAAAACTTACCGATCTGCATCAATTTTCGAGCCAATGAGGAAACTAAGAGAAAATGAGAAAGGAATAGGGTTTCAGCAGAACACGGTAGATAACGTGCAGAAAAACAGGGGGAAAGGGGGGAAGAGGGGACACATACGGGGGGTGGATGAGATGCAGGTCGCTCCCGTCCTCCTCTTCTTTTGGCTCTTTGGTGCTGTATATCCTCCCGTACACCAGGGGGTCCCCCACAGACTGAAAGATGGTGACTTTCGTCTTCTGGACCTCGTCGTCCACTTCTGATTCGAAAAGGTAGTCATCTTTCACTTCCTGCAGAGAGAGGGAGTGTATGACTCCACCGGGGCGAGTGGGTTGTCGGAGGACTCCTCCTCAATGTGAAGCAAACAAGACATTCGTAACCAGAGTGGAATTGCTGAGTCTCATCTTTGCTAGAGCAGAAAGCCTCCAAGACAGCCTAATCAAAACATTTTATTTACCAGATGCACGTATTTCCTATGGAACAAGCTTGGCCAAAAAAGCTCAAAGACCCAGAAGGGCATGTTCAGCACATGGGCAGTGAAATAACATTCCTCTCTGCTGCTCTGTTATTTTCCAGAGCTGAGCTGTCTCAGATCTGGCTGTGCCGTCGAGGGGGGGGGGGGGGGGGGGGGGGGGGTGGGGGGGTCCTTGGCTGTTGCGTCTGAACCGAAGCCTTACATGTGCAGGCCAGACGCTAGGCTGCGACTCCTCCAGCGTAACGGACTCCTCCATCACAGCATACTTCTCCACCTGCAACCAGAGCCAACATCCGGTTAGGCACAAGAATGAATCTATTTGTCATTCTGCAACGCACATCTGCTAGCGGTATTAGCGAGGGGGGGAAAAAAAAAAAAATGAAGCCTTCATGTTTATCAAATCAAGCTGACTAGATCACTGGTCCCAATTAAATCCAGCAGAGGTAGACAGACAGACACCCTAACCCGTACCGTGAGATCAGAGGAGGGCTTATCTTTAGCGCCATCACACCCTTAAATCACGCCGTGACATTTTAGTACTCGGGATCAATGAGTTCATCCCCCAAAAGAAACTGCTTAGTTTAGGGATATGCATGATGTGTGCCTTCAAGGGCATCTGCTGTGCTAGGGAGTGTCTGGTGATGCTAACGTGTGCTCCAATGCCACGAGGGAGCGCGGCTGAACCAGGAGGCTCATGGGAAGCGGCGTCTCCGGAGACAGAACAGTGCAGGCCGCGGGGAAGCCCCCCCCCCCCCCCCCCCCGCAGCTGACCTCGCGGAAGTCAAAGGCCAGGGGAAATCTTTCATGGTAAATTGCAGTATGTGATCTCATGAACCGGGGTCAAAGGCCCCGCCCACCCGCCGCACAGAAGAAGTGAATCTGGTTTAATCTACGCGGGGGGCGACATCGTGACCCGTGCGGATTCTCTTGAAATGAGAGAGGCAGGTCTGGGGGGAAGGGTGAAGCCGACACAGAAATTGCAGACAAACAAGTGTGGAGGAGAGGGTGGGGTAACAAGGCAGGGGGGGAAGAGGGAGAGCGACAGAGAGAGAGGAAATACTTTTTTTTTTTTTTTTCAATTAATTTAATTCAGTTAACTTAATAGATAAGTATTATGTTCCTATCATTTGTGCTGTTATTGTTGTTGCTGCTTGTCTTCTTACTGTAGTTGATTGCTGTTGTCACTGCGCTTTGGCAATATGTATTTTTAAATATGTCATGCCAATAAAGCATTTGAATTTGAGAGTGAGAGAGAGTGAGAGAGAGAGAGAGAGAGAGAGAGAGAGAGGGAGAGAGAGAGAGAGAGGGAGAGCGAGAGAGAGAGGGAGAATAGGGGGCAAAAACAGTGAGAGAAAGCATGCAATAGAGAGAGAACATGCAAGAGAGATATGCAGCAGAGGTATACTGGGTGGGCGATACTCATGACTCAGGAGGCAATCCACACCAAGGCAGACTCACATCAACATGAGCCGGGGCATTGAGCTGGCAGCTGTTCTGTTTCCATGTGTCCACGTACTGTCAGAGAGAGAGAGAGAGAGAGAGAGAGAGAGAGAGAGAGAGATGAGATATTCCCCATTATTTAAACACTTCCTTATTACTCAGCATTTCACAAATAAACTCTTAAGACCAAAAACCAACAGAACCACAACAATCACAACAAACGAAACCCAAATTTTAAAAAACCACCCCTCCCCTCCTCCAAAAAGAAAATTCATTTTATAAACAGACAGAGAGATCTGTGAGCCTGAGAGGAATTTGGCGGGAAATCTCCGAGGCAGCTCCGACGGCCGTGATTGGGCGGGGAGGAGGGGACTCACGTTTCCGGCCCTGGAGATCTTGAGGTCCACGGAGGGGGCCGGCTTCCTGTCTCTCCTCTTCTGCAGGTAGTCGTACAGGAGCAGCGGAGGGGGCATAGGGGAATGGGACAGCTCCTGCAGTCTGTTCAGAGCGGCCCTGGAATGTCTCTTAAAACACCTGGGGGGGGGGGGGGGGGGTTGACCAGGGCAGGGGTCCGTGAGCTGAGAGAAGCCCTTAACAGGCCTCAGTTTTTTTAAATAGCAAATAAAAACTTAAAAGCATAAATCTGGATGTGCAAAACATCTGAGGGAGAACGAATAGCTCTACGGCACACTGCATGATCGCTCCCTGTACGTCGATAAACTGACAGGAGGAAAACAACTGCATATTACACAATACACCAGATGCAATTCCAACCTCATCTTGGCCTTGGGTAATGTAAAACAGCACAGGACTACAATGCAGGAATATGAAAATAAATAAAACACAAAAGAAATGTCTCACTTTCCTGAATTTCCAGATCGGCAAACAAATATGAACACTTTTCTGTGGTCACGTGTATTCTATCAAGTGACACCATTCTGGGTCAAAACATATTGAAATGTACCTGTAATTTGAACTCATGATGAAGTTAGTTTTTTTTTTTCGCCTCTATTCTTCTTCTAAAGGGTAATGTCAGTGTTGATATACAGTATTCAATTCCTTTCATTTTGTACAGTAGATGTCCCTTTTGACAGCTTTTATGTTTGAAGGGCTATGAGCATAATGTAATTTGAAACACTTTTGTGACCTGTTTCTATCTACCAAATGTTTATTACCTTACCAAAGGCTCAGAATGCACTACACTCCTCCCTAATGTAGGGCAAAGCACACATGCAAAATACATTGTATTCTAGTATTCAAAAAAATAAACAAAAAACATTTTCATTCACCAACAAAAATAACAACCCAACAGGGCAAAATAACAAAAAAACAACATATTCTCCTGAAGACCTCATGACTTTGACGACAAAGTATACCGCACCTAATCACCTGTTCAACGTTTGAATTTTTATCCATTTTAACGCAACGGCAGTAGCTTAACACTGATAGCCAAAAGGGGAATAATCAGGTTCAGAGTGCATTATGGGACTTGAGGACAAGATGACTGAAGCAAATGGAGTGCACTCGGTTACAACTAAAATGTAGTAGTAGTCAGTCAGGACAGCCACGTATACATGCCTTGAAAGCTCATATGGAGATTGGAAAAAGTGAACTAAAATGTTATATAAATCTGTATTAATAGAGGCCATTCATTGGGGGGGGGGGGGGATAGGTATAAATCAAACAGGAATAAATCAAAGCGGGAGTAATTTATGAAAAGAACAGATTTCCATGCAGTGAAACCAGTTTCCTGCTTTTCATCGCTAAGTGCTATAAAACAGTATGGAGAGGAAAATCACACTCGATCTTAAGATTTCCAACGAAGCTACCCTCCGTACTCCTACTTACACGCACTGGTTTCCGACTCTCGACTGACCGGGGCGATCGAAAGCGTACACGCAACGGCAGGAGACGTTTACCTGAACATAAACCGGTTACCTCAGGCCCGAACAAAAACACACACACACAGATATCTCGTTCAAGGGTTTAGTCGCGCTCCACCTTCTCATGGAGTGCGTGTTCATCTTCTGCTTGTTGTAGAGCAGCCGGTTGGCGGCGCAGGCGACGGAGATGGACGGGTCCAGGCACAGCGGCTCGGCGGTCGCCAGGATCAGCTGGCTCTCCAGCTGCAGCTTGTCGTCCTGCGGGAGCGTCCAGATAAAAAAAAAGGCGCCGTTCAAGAAAACCGCCGCGGACGTCTCTCGCCGCCCTGAGACGCGGGTCTGACGGCGTTTAACGGGCTCGATCTGGCGCTAAACGGGCTGGTTTACTGGGCACCGACAGCACTGCGCTATGACCAGATCTTGCCCTCTCCACCAATCCGGTCAGGAGCCAGCTTGTGGACCATTACACATCCTAAGGGATTGCCTATCCAAGATGATGCTTTATGTTTACAGTCGCGATTATTGGCATCGACAGCACAGCCCATATATGGCCACGCGACGTCTGGCCCAGCGTACTTCTCCACCAATCCAGTCAGAAGCCAGCTTCATATCATATCCATCATTACACATCCTAAGGGATTGCTTATTAACGCTAATAATTAACGTTTACAATGTAAACAGAATGTGAGGCTGACACTCCTCCCTACAATCGGTTACAAAAATTGAAGTAAACGTGTCCTATTGTTTCTCCAGATGGCAGAGTTTGAACTGAGAAGGAACATATGAAAATGTAACATTCCAAAGAAGCTGACGTCCTTCTAACAGCCATGAGTGCGTAGCGTCAGCTGGACGGAAAAGGACGTCAAAAGAAAAAAAAAAAACAGGTGAGCCTGTCCTCACCTGCGTCCATTTGTGGCTGTCGCTCGTCATAGCGTGGACGTCACAGATCAAGGTCTGCGGGGGTACGAAGAAGAGAACGTGTGACGGTGGGTTTGGTACACTCACGCTGCACTTAACTCAACGAGGAAACGAGCCCGTAACTTCACCTGCATGGTGGGCTTCAGCAGGACGTGGTGGCTCTGGTACACGGGCATTTTGGTGTTCCCGGACTGGCGGTAGTCCCGCACCTCCGCGATCACACACCCGCAGTGGAAGATGTTCACCTGCATGCATGGGGAACATTAAGAACAGGGAAAAACGCAGTCAAGCTAAAATGCTCCATGACATCACAGCCAGCATCTTATTCCTGCATCGTAAAGACCAAAAATATTTGCAATAGCTTGAAGGGAACAGTTCCCCTGACAATCGAATTTATGATGCTAAATAAATATCTTGGCTTCATTGTGCATGCGACTTTCCCTTCACAGCAAAAAAAAATTAAATAAAACGAAACATAAAATAAAATTTGTGACTCGATAAAATCAACATTGTGGTCAGAATTGCATAGCGTTACTTCAGAAATAAAAGTGTAGCTCGGGTTGTTTGGAGCTCGATGTGAAACCTCTGGAGGTGACGTAACCGCTCAAGGGTGTGATTTCATTGAGTAAAACCAAAACTAGCCGAGGTCTGTCGGTCTTGACGCCTTTTCAGTGATGGTCCTCAAAAAGGTTTGCGACAATAAAAGCAAAAGCACTCAAATTCACCTGGAAACAAACTGCTGAAAAAGACCTCTGAGCTGGGGTTGTAGGGTCTAGTGAAGTCAGAAACATCCCCTTGCTTCTGCTTATTCCCGTATGAAAACTGATGAAAACTCTGATACCATACAGGAATAAACGGAAAAGGATGACGATGACTGCATTCTCCATCATGCCAATCAGTTCCCCTGCTACATGCGAACAATACAAAACTGCTACCGAAAAGATGCAACGTGAAACCAGCAGAGGTCATAAAATGGAGTAACCAAACAAACCTGAATTTACTTGGTTCATTTTCAATTAACCCAATTAACCCAAAATTAATCAGAACCTAAACTGTAAAAGAGTTTATTCTATAATGCACCAGCATGTGAATTGTTTCAAGTGAACTTCGAAAGTGCCCTCTTACTAATTGTAATCCCACGCTGACTAATCCATTTTTATGGAAGGGATTTACAAGCGCAACTCAGGTACATCATGAAGTTCAAGGACAGAAGAGTTTTTTGTGGACATCCTTTTGTGAGGCCAAGTCCCCCTGCCCCCTCTCTCTCATACACCTCACACAAGCAGAGAACATGCATGCGCACACACACGTGCACACACGCAAGCACACAAAATTAAAAAAAAACAGCGTGGCATATCAATTAAAATATGATTGCATACATTACCAGACAGTTTTCACTCCAGCATGGCAGGCGAAGATAGATTTAACTAATACTTTCCACAGTGTTTTTTTTTTTTATAGCTATTAAATTTTTAACCCCGTAGACTCCAGGTTCTACATGACGGCTCTGCACTCTTACACGTGTTTAGCGTGAGGATGAGGGATTACTGCAACGCCACTGGAATTCTGTCTCTCACCTGTGATTTCTCCAGAAGGTCCACCAGGACAGGGGGAAGTTCTTCAGCATCCAGGTACTCCAGCAACTCCCCCTCCTCGTACGGCAACCGGATTGTCTCTGAGTCTGTCCGTGCAAGCAATGTGCAAAATAAAAAAAAAAAAAAAAAAAAAGGAATAATAAATGTTTTTTGTAACAATGATCAAAGCTTAATCAAAAAATATGCAAACACCAATAATTCCAAGTTCAATGCCATTGGTAGTAAATGTGACTTACCACTTCCATTTTTCCCCCTGAGTTTCAAAGAGTAGCCCTCGTTTCCTGGATACAGGTTGACCACCAGACAGGACACTGATTCTTGTGAGGCCAGCTTCTCCAGGAGGTTCACGTTTCTCCTCAGTTTCTATGTGAACGGTTGTAATTATGAGACCTTTCAGCAAAAGGCTATGCGTTAAATAAACAAGACAATGCCAACCAAGATCTTTTTCTTGACCTTTTTGCTTAGACTTTTCATTCAGAGACCCATGAATGTTTACCACTAATAAAGCAATAAAAAAATTACAATTTTTATTTTATTTGGACAAGGAATGCAGTCCCAGGGTCATATCCTTCAACCCCAATCCAAACCTGCATACCACTTCACGTAAAAAGTGGATCCCGGTCCAGATCAGTTTTAAGAGCATAAATTATATTAAAAATGAAAAAATATATATTTTAAAAATAAATAAATTTAAATAACAAAAAACATGGCCATAGAGCTTTGCAAAGTCACAAAAATCAGCAAATAACTCATTATAGCTCATTAGTTCTGTCAATGTTTCTTTGCTTTTAATCATTTTTGGCCCTTAGTTTTATTTTTCAAGAGATGTGGGAACCCGGGACTTTTCGACTTAGATTCATATTTTAGAAATGACATAACCCAGGTTACCTTTAACTCTGGCTCCTTCTCACATTCTTCAGTGTACAGTTCGTAGAGCTTTTGATACAGAGACTTCCTCCCACTAGATGGAATTCTCTTTTTGGCCGGCCGCTGACGGGCACTCTCCACAATGTACTGGATCAAAAGTTGAGGGGAAGTTAGTTTTGTAATACCGGATATGCTATGCAGAACAACTGACACAAATTAATACTCACCTCTGCCCGATCCAATGCACATTCCAAAGCCTGTTGCTGAATGACAAAAATACACAATTAGGTTGGCACTATCATTCCATTCTTGCCCAGGAAAAACGTCCGAACAGCGAATCAACATGCAAGACAATAACTCTGTGCGTCAAGGCTTTACAAGGGCCAATAACATCAGGTTAGAGAGACAAGCATGACTCTTAGTCTTACCATTGCGGAATGAAACCAGTAGCGTTTCATCATTGTTCTTCTGTCATCGCCATCTGTCTCCCATCTGACCCATGAAGAGCACACGGTGACACCAATCCAGCAAGTGCATTTTCTGTGCAATTTAAAACACAACACGTATTCAGAAAACAGTTAACCGAAATATCTACAACATTTTGTATCCAACACAATTATTAGATCGGTACTTGCAGTAAACCAGCTAGCAAGTCAGCTCGTTCTGATTTGACAACATTACCTAGCTAATGCTGCGTTCCAAATGACAACGGGCAGCTAAAGAGAAGGTTGCAAATGTGTTAACGTAACCATTCTGCAAGCACATGGAATTTGGACGAGCGTTAGATAACTACTGGTACGTAACTAACGTTAAATCAGCAAGATGTTTAAAATGGTAACACCAGCTAACTATCTTGGCCGCTCATTGTATTTTCTAAACCAATGTCATCTAGCAAGCCCGCTAGCTAACGGTTGATGACACATTGAGCTTGCAGCATTCCCAAAGAATCGGAATGTGACTTGCCTTTTACGAAGCAACCAATAAGTCAATCACAACAGATCACACAAAATTCAGATCAGCTAGCTAATATGCGGTTGGTATGTTCATTCCCTTATACTTGTGCTCTTACAGAAGCCATTTTCTTGCAAAATGACAACAAAAGGTGTGCTTCCGTTATGTGGGCGGAGAATAAAGGAGGCCGGGACGCAGTTCTTTGGTTTGATAGGCTGACTAAATGATTATGTAATTTCCTTAGCAACTGCTTAACGACTGTGCTCCAATGTTCTGCCTCCACATCCAGTCCGTCCAGTGTTTGAGGTTTTAGGACTAGTGGCTGCCCAGAGGTTTTTCCGTCGTTGTGTTATTCAGCGTTTCAGCTTATGATCATTGGAGCTTTATATGCTGACTCTAAAAGTCAGTCCGTATAAAAATTTATACAAACTTCATGGAAGCATGTGTTGTTTACATGGCTGGATAGCATATTTCAACATTCAAGCTTCATGTTGAGTTGAAGATTTCTGTGTTTAGGCATCTGAGATCTCGCGGGAATCTTGTGTCCAAATTCACATAGAATGCCCACCAGCCGTGAATATGTTAGGCTAATGATCACACCCCAACAAGTGAGATTTAATTACTTCATGGGCTGTATCGGGGTGATGGTCGAACGATTATCTCTGGTGCTTACTGTAGTATAAAAACGAGCGATAGAGATCCACTCCCTGCATCCAAGCCCCGCCCCTCAAACATTCCAAACACGCTGCCTGACCGTGCCTGACGTCTGCAGATGTATGCGAACTTCCATTACGTCTGTACTAATTTACGTTTCTTTTCAACGCTCTTGTCCTCTCTCCAGCACTGATGAGTACTGAAGAGGAACAGAGCGTTGAAAAGTAAAGTAGGGACAAGTCAGAGAGACCGAGCTTTTTCTCTAGAGCTTATGATTTATTGATTGATCTGTCGGAATGTGAAGGACATTTAACCAAATATTAACAAAAGTGTACTAAAAAAAGTTACATTCTTCACCTTTACACATTCAAATTCTAAAGCTCTTGCCCACATTACATACTCTTTGTAACAAAAGCTGAAATATAAAGGGAATTTACAAGTAATATCCTGCCAATCACATTATTACGTGAACTCCATTAATGTAGGCCACACACACGCACGCACGCACACACACACACACACACACACACACACACTCACACACACACAGATTTACCCATATTTTTCCACACATGAACTTCACAATGAATTCATGTAAAATGCTGGTTTCAGTGACAGATCAATAAAAGGATAAATATGGGAAGCGTTTTCTTTATGGTTGCAATAGAGCATTATGGAAACTTTAAATCTCACAGATCTGTCAAGTGTCGGTCTCCATCAGTATCAATAACAGTTGTGTAATTCTGTTGCCATCTGAATTGTTATCAAGGGTATTTATTTTTTGGACAGTGTGTCACTGTTGCACATTAATCTGAGAAAGGAGGACAATGCAGAGTAGATCTTTGGGATTTTCATGTCAGTAAAAAAAAAAAAAAAAAAAAAAAAGAAATAATCATTTTTGAACATAATATTCAAAAGCTATATGTTTTCAGTGGAAATGGAATTCAACTATGTCTCTGTAGTGTGGGGTGGCCGTGTACCATGACGGTCAGGGAACTGGAATTGCAGCCTGGTGGTTATAAGTTCAATTCCCAGACGAGGCTCTGACATAGTATTTTTTTGCATGGAATTTAACCTGAATTGCTTCAGTATATCAGTATAAATCCAGCTGTATAAATCCATAAGAACATCTGATAAATTTCTAATGATGATGATAATAACGATTATTACTATTTAGTCTGTGCTGTGTCATGCTACAAAGAACACAAACACCAGGGGACACTGTGGGACCTGTTGTCTGTAGGAAGATTGAACACAGAAGAGACAAAGAGAAACCCCATAACCTTTTCCATCTTTGTCCATCAACACACCGCCCAGGCACTGAAAGGAAGTTTACCAAAGATGAAAACCTTCAAATGTAAATGCTGATAATGTGTGTAGCGGAGATGTGAGTTAGCACGTAAAATGTACACAATAGAATGAAATGTCACCCCTGTAGAGAGAGCATGACTAGTTCCCTTAGCTGGGGACTGGTGGCCTTAGCTCTGTGGGCTAATTGTATCTTGTTTGGTGGGGCCGTGGTCCAGAACTTGCAACAGATATACCGTTTTACACACAGTATGTGCATAAATATCTTCGGAAATACAGTTTCATAGTTACATTTTCAAGCGTCCACGTCACCACCAGTGTCCTAATATTTCCAAACTGACAATGTGCTTTCTTAACTCCTCCTAGAAGTAATTCTACGCTTTGTCAGGTAAAGCCTGCCCCTGACAATGATCCAAGCTCCAAGTTAAGTCATGCTATCAGATGCCAGGCTCTTTAAATAAGCTGTGAAGCACTAATCCATGACACTTTCTATCGCTGAAATGCTGGCGCCTGAACTCAAGCGCATGCCTTCAAGGACATTTAAGGAAGTTCAAGTCGGGTTTATTTAAGGTGGGACTGAGAGCAGCCAGTTTATGGTGCCTGTAAAACTGTATTTTTGTATCCTGTATTGTTGGGTCTTAAATTAAGGGCCGAACGAGATGAGATTTTAAGAGAAACAAAATTATCCAATAAACTGATAGGGACAGCCTGAAGAGGCCATAACTTGTAGTACACAAAGCCTGCCAAGGACATCATATAACTATAAAGAGGCAAAGCAATTAAAAGTGTATTTACATGTTTCTCTCCCGAGACAGACATTTAACTTACACAGATCAGAAAGGATAAGCTTTCAGTGAAAAATAATCTGCTATCTACGTTATAAAGGAATGTACAACACAGAAGGAGGTCCACAAACTGCACAACGGATTTAGATAAATTAGGAAGTACTATGGAAAGTGAGTGGATATGCAATGTAAATCCTACTTGTCTGCTGAATCATCTGATTCCCATCTATTAACAGGGAAGATGGGACACTGAAACGTATTCGTGCTTTCATGTCATGAAAAAAATCGAAGGTAGTTATCATCTGAAAACCACACCAGTTGCACAGAAAAGCCAGTTTCTTCACCGCAGTCAGAGAAAGAGTTTAGCTCACGCCAGAACATGTCTGCCACTGTCACAGCACACAGGGTGAGGCCAGTACATGAAGTAAGAAGTGCAAACAAATTGCACAAATTTCACTAAATTGATCCTCTTTACTTCTCTTAATGTTATTTTGACATGTATGCTCACCACATGCACAAACGACAGAACATTAAAACATTAAGTCTCAAAATGCTATTAAATTTTCAATCTTTTTACTGTATAATTTATTCAGTACCTTAGTAGACAAGTAATCAAGTAATATTATGAGCTCATGAGTTTCATGAGTTTCATGAGTGTATTTCACCCCAACCCCCAGGATGTCTCTGTCTATTTGCTTGTCCTTGAAAAGGTTATAATTCATTACATATGGTTAATATGGCTGTCATTTGTTGGTAAGGCTTTTGTTTGGAAGCTTGTGTGCACGACTCGTGGATATTGGCTTGTAAAGATATATATCTCTGGCTTTGATTAATGGGCCTGAATATCTCCTCCTCTATTCTACATCCAGGAAACTGACTAACTTTGAAGCATCAGTGTAGTGATAACGCAATGTCACGATACTTAAAATGATATCTGAAGTCTTATTAAAAGCAGCCGGTTAGAAGTAATGATTCAATGCACAAAGTATATAGGTTGACATGGAATTGCTTCTAAGCTTTGGTATGCAACCCTGGATAAACTGTACTAATCGTGGGCAGGCATTGTGTATTGAAAATTATAACAATAAACAATCCGCTTATTCCATTATAAGAAATGAAATTTCAAAATTTTACAAAGGAAATAATTTATCTAAAGCATTTGCTGTTGTCAAACATAATACATGGCATTGTTAAAATCAGCCAACGGATTTCAGTTCTTGTGAAGCAGTAAATAATAAACAAGGGTTTACTGTATGCCACAGTGTTGTTTGTTGCGACTGTACCTGTATTTTACATAAACTGCCTGTAGAGCGCACTGTAGGGTAATCTGGACTACAGAATGCCTTCATGTGACTTCCATTTCTGGGAATAATTCCAGTGCTGTTGCCTCAGATGAATTTCCCTTGTAAATCAGAAATTAATCCTGGGAGACAGTGAAGGAGGAAAATTCTTTGAATCAGTCAGGATGGTTGGGGAAGGCTGGACCTCAGACGTTAAGACTAGTTATATTTTTTGGGGTTGCTGGCGAGAGAGTCATCAAAAGACACTGGTGCATATACACGTGTGTGCAAAATGGAATTTCTGCGTGTGTGTGTGTGTGCACGTGAGGGCATGCGTGCATATGTTCGTGAGTCTGTGTGTGTGTGTGTGTGTGTGTGTGTGTGACACAGAGATGAACACATTTGTGTGAATAATTATTTTGGTGAAAAAAACTTTTTTGAAGTCCTTTGCGTCATTGCAATACATAATAATTACTTTGATTATCTATAATAATAATAATAATAATAATAATAATAATAATAATAATAATAATAATAATAATAATAATAATACATTTTATTTATAAAGCACCTTTAGGACAGCCAAGGTTAGGGAAATCAGGATAAGGCAGCAAGTACAGAGAATTTTTTAAAAAGATTATACAGAAAATCTAAGTGAAAAAACAAAATGATAATAAAAATTATTTTTGTTTAAAAAAGGAAGGGAGTAAATGTATGCATGTGTATGTGTATAGTTAAATGTTTTACATGTACGCTTGCCTGAATAAGCAGGTCTTGAGCTGTTTTTATTGAATGAAGAGAGTGAGTCTGAGTTGTAAATGTGAGGAGGAAGGGAGTTTTGCAGAAGCACAGCTAGATGTCCAATCACCAAATGAGGAGAGCTGTGAGGAGGGGGTGGTGAGAAGGCCAGAAGAGGAGTAGTGCAATTAGTGGGAGGGTCAGTAGGACAGCAGAAGGTCAGAGAGATGGGTGGGAGCTAGGTTGTGGAGGGCTTTGCATGTTAGGATGAGGGTTTGAAATTGATTTCTGAATTTAACTAGGAGCCAGTGGCGCTACAGTGATTTGGTCATGTGATTTTGTACAGGTCAATGATCTCGCAGCTGAGTTTTGAATTAGTGGCAGTTTACTGACAGTTCGGGATTCCGGTAAGAACTGAATTACTATAATCCAGTCGAGATGTTGGAAGCGCACAGAGTTTAAGTAAAGGAGCCAGCACTGAACATTGGGGGACACCTCTAGTGACAGAAACAGATTTGACATTCTTCAGGGAAATGTAGTGTTGACAGTCAGAAACCAGGAAAGTGCGAGACCAGTTACACCAAGGCTAGCTCATTTTTGCTGGAGGATGTGATGGGAGATTGTGTCAAAGGCAGTGCTCAGGTGAAGTAAGATTAAGATATTTATCAGGCCAGAGTTGGCTGCACAGAGGAGATCGTTGGTGACTTTAAATATGTGCTGAGGTTCGAGCAGAAACCAGACTGAAAGGGTTCAAAAAGATAATTGGAAGTGAGGCAGTCCTGAAGTTGTGAGGCAACCACACGCTCAAGCACTTTTTGCCAGGAAGGAAAGATTTGAAATGGGCAGGAAATTATTGACTGGGTATTTTCTGAGTCAGCACCATTTTTTCTAAGAATCAGTGTGACTGCTGCGGCCTCGGGGTACAATCCCAGAGTTCAGCAGAGGGGAGAGAGAAGGAAGGCAGGCTTTGATCAGTGTGGCGGGTATGGGGTCGAGCAGACATGTAAAAGCCCTGGATTTAATGATGAGGTCAGATATTGTGGTCTCTTTTACCGTGTGGTTAGTCAGGTTTCCTGAGAGGTGTTTCTCATTAATGTGGTGGGTTCCACAGCAGCATGACTGGACATGAGCAGCTCTTTTCGAATGGCCTCAACTTTGGACTGAAAGAAAATCTGAAAGTTCTCGCAAAGGTCAGCGGAGATAGTTAGAGGAAAATTAGCCAACCTGGTGGCTGTAGCTTGTTGACAGTATAAAAAAGAACTTAGGTGTTGTCTTTTTATAGAAATTATGTTGATGTAGTAAGAGGATCTGGTGACCGAAAAGGGCAGATGTATAATTGCCGAGGTGTTCGCAATAGGCCTGGGCATGAACAGCAAGCCCAGTCCTCTTTGAGAGACACCCAGAGGATTTCATTTGACACAGCTCAGGGGTGTACCTGGGTGCGGGCGGTATGGGTGAAAGAGACTGTGTGAGTTTTTTGGAGGGGGGATAGTGTCTCTATAAGACTGAGAGAGGAGGCTATTATAGAGCTAGGCTAGCTCTTCAGTGGTGGTGGAGAGGTCAGGGATAGGATAGACAGTAATCAGCAGCATAAAATACTCAGGATCAAAGTTTTTCACATTTCTGAAGGAGATGTAGTTACATCTTTCAAAAGACAATTGGACAACAATTTCAAATAGGATAACTTTGTGGCCAGAGATAGGGAGATCATTACTGGTAATATTGGACGGGACCAGTTGCAGTATATGACCTTTGTTGGCATGCTAACTTCAGAGATCTGAAATGACATGCAGCAAGAATGTCAACAGGCTTTTATAAATGTGCAAAATGACATAAAACAGAGAATAGATAAATTTATCGTAACCAGACACACATGTTCTTTTGTGGAGCAGAACATTGGGAGCGCGGTCATTTTGAAAACCAACTTACAGACTAGCACTGGATGCTTGTAATTTTCTAGGCTATGGTTGCTGAGCAGTTATGCACTGCAAAAACATCAGTCAATCTCAACAAGTATTTTCGTCCTATATTTAGACTTAAAATCTCATTCCTGTTACTTCTTTGCTATTAAGACAGAAATATTGCCAGTGAGGTGAGACAGTTTGACCCATTTCAAGATTTGCCATTGGGGTAAGAAATTTTTACTCATGTCAAGCAAACAGTAACTTAAAACAAGCAAATATTACCTAAGATTTTACGTCTTAAGTCTTACAAGACTAAAACACTTGTTAAGACACCGTGCGACTGCTTTAGAACAACCTGCCTTCCTGGATAGGGCTGCCTGGCCCATGTAAATACGAGCACTCCAGTCAGGTGCAAGGCAGAAGAACCGGAGAGGACAGCTTGTTCTGCCCCATGATGGCCGCTGGCCTGTGTAATTGCATGCAGGTGGCGCTGTTTCGAAATCTACTATGATCCGCCCAGGTTCAGATCATGTTCATCTTTTTAAAAAAATAGATTTTGGACATTTATTTTGAAGGATCTCTTCTGTGCTCTGAGAGTTATGAATTTAGATTCTGTTTTGCAAAGATTTAAAGGAGCAGCACTGCATTTATATGCACTGGGGGAAACACGAGTAGACTGGTGGGGAAACGCCAGTAATGATAATATGTGCCAGCATCACAATTTCTGCTGGTTCAATTAGACACAACATAAATCACATATCATATTTGCCCTTACGACAGTGCTCCTTCTATAATTATGAACCATGGCTAGGAGTTTGTCTGTGAGGCAAGTGATTGCTTTCACTGAATACCTCATCGTCATTTCTATGGGCCTCACCAGCCATACATGGATAATTTATGTTAATTGGACACTACATTTCCAAAAAATATGCAGACACCTGAACATCACACCCATATGTACTTGTTGAACGACTCATTATCAAAACCTTTGCTGCTGTGACTCTTCTGGGAAGGCTTCCCGGTAGATTTTGGAACATGGTTGTGGGAATTTGCTTCCATTCTGCCACAAGAGCATTAGTGAGGTTGGGCACTGATGTTGGGCATAAGGCCTGGCTTGCAGTCAGTATTCCAGTTCATCCCAAAGGTGATTGATGGGGTAGAGGTCATGGCTCTATGCAGGCCAGTCAAGTTCTTTCCCACCAAACTCAACAAACCATTTCCTTATAGACCTTGCTTTGTGCACTGGGGTGTTGTCATGATGAAACAGGAAAGGACCTTCCCCAAGCTGTTGCCACAAAGTTGGAAGTGCACTATTCTCTAGAATGTCACTGTATACTGTAACATTAAGATTTCCCTTCACTGGAACTTTACAGTTGGCACTATTTGGGCCAGTACAGTTGGCACTATGCATTCCACCAAACCCAGATTTGTCCGTCAGACTGCCAGGTAATTAACCGTGACTCATCACTCCAGAGGACAGGTTTCCACTTGCTCTAGAGTCCAATGGCAGCGTGCTTTACACCACTCCAGCCGATACTTGGCATGGTAATCACGTGGTGATCTTAGGCTTGTGTATGGCTGCTCAGCCATGGAAACCCATTTCTTGAAGCTCTTGACAAACTGTTCTTGCGCTGATGTTGTTTCCAGAGCTAGCACTGTAGCAAGTGTTGAAACTGAGGACAGATGATTTTTATGCGCTACACGCATCAATCCTACCCTATGCAAGAAAACAAAAAGCATGCAAATGCAAGAAAACAAAAGGCACAAATACAAAAGTTCAGCAAAACATATTTGACCCAAGTAAAACACCCCTACCTGCAGTCTCACAACAGAAAACACTATTGCAAAGTCAAGTGCGTATGGGTAACAAAGTTATTGAGGGTAGTACAAAAGGATAAAGTGCTGGGATCTGTCTAAGTTAGTACTGTCTTCTACCCCGGTTCATATAATAAAGTGTTTGATATGTCCTGTGACGTACTTAAGATATGTACAAGTTCAGGGTATGTGCTGTTCCTAAACCTAGATGTTCTGGTTTTAATAGTCCCTGAGTCTCTCTCCTTGAGGAGAGGGGGGTTAGTAGGGAATTGGGGTATTTTTAGCATTTCAAGACCTTTCCACTGCATTCTGTTATGGATCTCAGAGAGAAGGGGGAGCTCAGTGACAATGATTTTAGAGGCTGTGTGTACAATTCTGTTTAACTGAATGCTTTCATGAGCAGTGGAATTACCATACCAATCTGTTATTGAGAAAGTGAGAGTGGATTCAGTCACAGCTGTGTAGAACAGAAGCATCCACTCTCTCCTTAAGAGCCATCGTAAAAAAACGTCTCTGGTGTGCTTTCTTAAAAGTGCAGTTGATGCTGGCCTCCCATTGCAGAGTGGAGGAGGCTGAGGCACCCGAGAATTTAAAACTGTCCTCCCGCTCCAACTCTTGCCCATTTACTAACAGTGGCAGCAGCTCTCCTCCACTCTCACAATAGTCTGCAACCGGTGCTTTAGTCTTAGTGGTGTTAAGCTGAAGATTATTTACATGGCACCAGCTGACAAGGGAGGATACTTGATCCCTATAGGTCGATTCATCATTTGTATTGATGAGGCCTGTTCACTGCTATGTCATCAGCTAAATTAAACAGCCTGTGAGATGCAGTCATTAGTATACAGTGAGTAGAGCAGAGGAGAGGGTACACACCCCTATGGGGCCCCAGTGCTTGCAGTCATAGGTTTGGATAGACTATTGTTAATTTTAATTTTATGAGGAACAGAACGATCATGGCTTTGTCCACTTTTAACCCTAAAATGAATCATTTAAAGAGGAACAACCTGTAGGATTGTCTATTTTAATACAGCAAAAGAGATTTCTGATTGGTGAATTTCAGGCAGGAGCTTAAAGCTTCACTTTCCATTATTCATGTTCAAATCTAAATTAAACAAGAGCGGTACTGCTGCTTAGTGTGGATGAACACATCACATGCAGGTCAGTCAAAATACTGGGCCTCAATCACAACATAACTAGCTGTTCTTCACAAAAGTAGTATTCTTATGCATCAGTATATAAAAATGCAAAATCTAAGACTTTTGCCCTGCAATATGCATGATATATTTGAAATTGTGTGCTCTTTGGCTTAAAATTGCTTCCAGCTCCAGAAATAAAGAAACATCACCATGTTTTAAAACCCTTCTGAAATCTGTCCACGTAAGCAATGCCATTTTTTTTTTTTCTACATTTGATTCTTGGATTAAAAAAAAAAAAAAAAACATGTTAATTTTCCCCTTATATATTCTGGGTCCAACATATGCTATTTCCGTTCAGCTAGCCAAAGCAGACTGAAAGATAACCACAAGCAAACATCAGGAGGCCGCATTGAACTTGCACAGTCTGAACATGGTCCATGTCCCCGCTGTATTTTCTGGTTGCATACATCCTGACACGTTGAGACAATCAAGACCTCTTATAACATTTGACAGCACGCAGCCCTGTCCTCTGTCTTGCCTCAGTGTTCCCCTGACCGATTTGCAATGCCGTGTTTTACACTGTGCTATGAATGACGTTTTTATTGCATAAATGCGCCAAGTGGCTTATAACTCATATAATCTGTCTATGGCAATAAACCATTTTCCTTCCAAAGTTACACACTGTAAGAAGACAGCAACAAGTATCTACCTTGAGATTTCCATAAATGCAAAGCAAATGAAACTGACTAAATACTATTTATTAAATTAACTTGTATAGGTTTGTTATTATCATTATTATTATTATTATTTATTATTATTATTATTATTATTATTATTATCCATTTGTACCTGTAAACCCATCCTATTTCACAGTACCTGCAGCAAGCCTCCGCATCTTGTCTCTTGGCAAGCTGTCAACAGTGCAGGTCCTGCCCCAGAGCATTGTGGGACTGCAGTCAGATTTCAGAGGTTCCATTTATACAGAGCATGCCTGTTGAGTGATGGATTGAGGGACACCACTGCCAGATGATTCGCTCGCTACTGGGTGACACTATGGCCAGTCAAGCATAATGCCATTGGGGTGATGGCCAGCGAGCCTGCACTGACACTGTCAAGATTCAATCTGAAACCACTAAAGCTCACATGTAAGGAAATGAACACTTTACACTTGACTTGGAAAAAAAGAAAGCTCCAGTACATTACAACTGAAACCTATGACCAATGGGTAATTTTAAACAATGGAGAATTATTTCAGTAAAGAAAAAAACCCAAAAAAACATTGGACATATTTTTATTTTCCTTTATTTCCATACATTTAGCTTCATAAACAGACAGGAATGCCTTTGACTGTGCAAACCTGTACAGACTGTACAGATTCCATATTACCTCACTCCATATGTCCTGTCGATGGAAACTCAGACAAATACCACAAATATACCATTCCCTCTGGTAACATCCTACAGTATAACTGAAAACCCAAACATGCCAAGGAGGGCCTGAGGCCCTTACGATGAGCATAAAATAAAGCTTTGGAAGGCTACCTGACAGTTTAATTGACTTTTCCAAAAGAAAGATAAAAAAAATCATGGAAAGAGATATTCAGATATCCCGTTGCACTTCATGACCCCCCCCCCCCCCAAAAAAAAACATTGCTTATTTTGGCTGAGAGCTGAGGTGTGAATGTGAAGTGAGCGGAACAGAAACTCGCAGTCTGTGGCTTCATTTTGGTTCTGTCTCACCTTGCCCCTCCGCAGCGGGTGGATAGAGTCATGAAGCGAGCAGGGAACGGGGCGCGCGGTGCGATGGCGGGTGAACTCTGAACGACTCCCGCCGGGATCCTTTCACCCCCGACATGAAAGGGTCCTGATGGGCGCCATCGGAGCTCCATCATCAGGAGTCAGAGCGCTCGTCCTGGGATGGCACTGAGCACAACTCTCCATTTCACACGAGCCTTTGCATTGCGGAACACTGATGCAGTTACATCCTCAAAAGGAAATTAAGGCAGAGCATCAGAAGAACTTTTTATCGAAACTGAAAATATTCTTAACACCGAGCACTATTTGTCTAGTAGTCAGTAGAGAAAAGGTCCTCCATAAACTCTGGATTATTTGCATGATTGAAATTATTGTCGAGGGAAGCTCTTGTCATTACATTCTCACAAATCCCAATTCCATTTGCATTGTGAGTTTGAAATTAATTGGAAAATAACTTTTTTTTTTTTAAACTGCTGTAAGCCCTGAAAAAAAAGAAACATCCACATTGTAAAATCAGATTTTGACCTCAGCTGACATTTCATGAGAGGGTTAAGTGGAAATCCCTCCCTTGGCTGGTGCTGATGTATTTACCTCCTGCGCTACCCCGAAGACTACAGACTCCGTCTGTTTAAATCAAGACAGGACAACCTGAGGAACGCAAGACACATGCGTCTGGAGTCCCTCTAACCACCTTGTACAAAAATGTACTCACTCTTCATCTTACTCTGCGTGTTTGATGGTGAGGTACTAACCCCCCTTTTGCAGACCGCAAAGAGACCACAGAACACAAAGGAAACACCTCCGAATAATTTCAAAGATAACGATGAAAAATGGAAAACGCAGGGGGCGAGCCGAGGGGCGAGGGGCGAGTGGAAACTCTGAAGGGTGCGGCTGAAATTGGGGAGGTGTGTTTTTTGGATTAGCACCACGTTTTGTCTGGGTGGAAGCGCGTTTGAGGAATCCGCGGTAGCGCCAAGGTAAACCCTTTACAAGATCGCACCTGTCTACGGTTCACGACCGTGCCGATTTTAGCGGAAAATCTGACTGCTGAAACCGGACGCCCCGCAGTCCTTCACATGCAAATTCCCTGATGGAAAACCAACCTGATGGCATTAGGCTGACTCCTCTCTTAAAGCTCCAAGATAAGCTGCTCATATTTCTTGGTTTTCTTTTTTTAAAGTTTTACTATTGAGGGTGTACTTGCAAGTTTTCTAGACACCACAAAAAAACCTCAAACAGGTTTAACTGTTTAGATAGATAGATAGATAGATAGAAAGATAGATGAAAGACTTCTTAAATATGTTTTTTGAAGCACTGGGTACTCTATAGCGCCTCCCAGAGGGGAGCATGTGAAACTCATTATGAAGGGGATGTGAAGGATCAGCCAAAATTTGTTGAGCTTTGTACCTGTTCCGGAGCACACAGATCTCAGACAGTTGTCTCTGTGGCTTCCCTGTAATCTTACTGGCCATGTTTAGACCGAAATGGACATTTTCAGTACTGTAACATTTGGAAAATGTTATTCCTGGACTACTTTAAGGTTTTTATTTTATTTTATTTTTATTTTACTTTAAATAATAAAAACTGTCCTTAGAGAATTTAAACTATTGTTACGGAGTGTATTACATTTTATGACTTGTTTCTGTAGAAACAAACATATCTCAGACACTGCTACACTCCAAATAATAAGTAGAAGATGCTGTTTGGCTCTCCCCTTCTTAGTCCCACATTATTTGAAAACGATTTCTTCGCTGGAATCATTTTTTACTTCCCAAGACCAAAAACAAGCAACAGTTTGAATTTCTCAGTAGGAGTCATACTTGAAGGTATCTGAATTTTGAAAACCTTGACGCAATTATGGCAAGAACCAATGGTTCAGTGACCTTGTGGTCATATTCTGTTCCCTGGAAATGGAAGATAGTCGCAAATGGCTCTGTAATGGATTAGAGTTGACTACAGAGGGCAAATTGTGCAGATGCACATAACAAACTTCAAGCGCACCACATGATCTTGCTTCAGAAAACAGCCCCCATTATCATCCCACAGGACACAACCTATGCAGTGGACAAAATCCAATGCCTTTAAATTTCCCTGTTTCAACCTCCTGGCGATCCAAGCTTATATGGCTCAGATAGAGAAATGTAGCTTGGAAGCCAAACAGACAAGGGAGAAGCAGGGCCAATAAAACCAATCACGTTAAGTTTCTCATTTTTCCACCTTAAGGGGTACGTTGTAAGTTCCCTTTGACTCTTATCCAAGTCAGAATTCTCATTAGATTAAGGAATTATTTTATAAATTTCAAACTGCATAAATTAGGTTAGAAGATGGCAGACACTAAGTAAAACTTCTGTCACATTATACAGAAAAAGTGGTTCAACAAAGGTTAGTTTCCCCTTTTTTTGGAAAAAAAATGTAATCTATAATATAAGTGAAAACATATTGAACAACAATGTACACAAAGTCTATCAAGCTGTGTTCACCACATCTTGTGAATATTTTATCTTCAATTATGACATTAGATCTAGCAATTCAGACTCAATTCTCTGTAATGTCATAAATAAAGATAAAAAAATTCACAAGATGTGGTGGACAACGCTTGGTAGACTTTGTGGACATTGTAGGACTCTGTAAGTCTCTGTAATGTTCTTGGAGAAGGGGACATTTTAATCCGCAAATTTAAATTTGGATAATGCTCACAGTTGATAAAGTATGAGGTGTCAGAAAAGCAAATGTACCATCTGAAATGTACATTCTCAGAAGAAAGAGTTCCAAAAGGCTCCTCTGTCTCTCAAATAGGGAAACCCCTATAGAGTACAAGTGTTCTTCATCAGGCAAAGTTGTTGGATATGGATGCTTTCACACTTTTCACACCTACCAAAGAGGGTTCTATAAGGAACTGAAATGGGTTCTCCTATGGATACAAGCCAAAGAACGCATTTTTTTAGAGGGTACTTTCACAAGTCCCTTCGGCCGACAGAATCTGCTAAATGACTTAACTGTAAGTGGCAAAGCATCCCATGAAAAAGGTCAGCCGTGCTCCCTCTGATTCACAAGCTGTCGTGACAAACAATGTCAGATTAATTAGTCTGACTAATCTCTTTGAACTGAGTGCACGTCCTGGCCCAGCATCTTCGGGGGAAGGTTAGGGTAGCATGGTGGATTTAATTAACTGTTCTGCATGTGTCCTTAGGGAAAGGCAGCTCTACAGACTGTGTGAATTTGCATAGGTTTTTAAAGGTGTGTTTGCCTGTGCCTGCGGTACATTGATGACCTAATATAGGGGTGTCCAATCCGAAAAGGACCAATGGGGGTGCAGGTCTTCTTTTTTAGCCCAGCACTAAGACACCGAACCTACACTGGCCCTTTTTAAACAGCCCTGGTCTGATACTTGCGTCACATTCGAGGAAATTACTTCGAGAGAATTTAAAAGTAAAAAAAAAAATATGTGACCAAATATTTAATCTTGGGACCCAAACGACACTTGCAAAAAAATAAACAGAAAAGGTCAAATTATGTGTACTTACTGAGTGAGCAGGGCAGTGTTATGTTTATCTTCTACCATAAATGCATGGGTGGCCAGAATCGAGTCCTTGATGTTCATCTTCTACTGTATATACACGAGTGGTCAGGATTGAGTCCAGAACGCTTTCCAACTTACTTGAGTTTTTTTTTGTTTTTTTTGCTCCCAGTATGCACATGAGGAGCTCTACTGTGTGCACCTAGCAACCTAACACCTGGCAACAACTGCGCTGGACTGCGCCCAACAGTAACACAGTCTGCGTGTCATCCACTAGAGTTTACGCTCCCCAGAGAGTACACAGCGGGATAGCACCAAGTCATTTCTCATGCCTGGAAACAGCATTTAGAAGGAGGCTTAGATGTCATCTCTCCTTGCTGACCCTGCAGGGGAGGAGATGGTCTGCACCTCAGTATTAATCACCAGGGTGAAAGTGCAGCCATTTTGGCAGGTCACTTTGAGAAAGTGGCAGTACGGCATGCTGCCCTTTGACAATAAATCATATGATGTAAAGACTGTTGAGTTTGCTTCCAAGAGCAAAAAAAAAAAAAGAAGAAAAAATGTCATGGCATACAATAAACATTTAGCAAATTAATTTGAATGTAAGCTTTTACATTTTTTATGGGTTAAAATAAAGTAGTATTAACACCGTGAATTGAAGTTTAATTACATTATACATCTGTTAAGTGAATATAAATATATACTGCATAGTAACATATAATGTAAATGCACATGCAGGGACCAACATACATCTAGAAAAATAATAAGGGTTAAAAAAAAAATTAATATCACAAATAAATATTTTGTGTAATGGTATGAGTTTAAATACATGAATTTCTGTGTAAACGTCGCAGACAAACCACATGACAGGGTTTTTCTCCTGTTACCAGACAACTCTGCACAAAAGCCTCAACTGGTGAACTTTACACCTGCGTGTGTGGGGTGAACAGGCTGAAAACAGCCAGTGCAACCTGTCAGAAAGTTAGAAAAAATGATGCACAATTTATCGAGAGACAGGCAACCATTTGGACGTGGCATGACAGCTCTTTTTTTTTTGTGCTGACAAATTCTTTACGTGCAACTAATTATCTCTGGCGCCATCATCAATTAGCCGAGACAAGAAAGAAAGGCTGTTCTGCTGAAACGCATTTTTCAGCACGAGGAGCCAATATGTTTGATGGCATGACAGTACACATCAAGTATTTATGGCCACAGAAAGTGTCAGATTCAGGGAAAACATTGAAGCTAGAAATGTTATTTTCTTATCTGTAGACTGGCAACTTTCACTGCAATTTGAAACCTTTTTTAACACAAACTTTTTTAACTTTGTCCTCTCCATTCCATGTTGCACGTATGACCACGGAAGACAAGAATATTTGTTTACAGTCTACGCGGTAAAGTGTAAAGAAAATTGGATTACATTTTTTAAATCTTATGATTCCCCTCAAGTCTTAAGATGGAATATGTTCTTGGACTGCATGTTATTCCCCCTCTAATACTTTTCATGCCATAGTCTGAATCAATCACTATCCTTCTAACGTCAGCAGTAGAGATTGGTGTAAGTCCACGGTTCCCAGTAAAATCAGCAAAAAAGACGACGTTTTCTAAATAAGTGATCTTCACATCTGTTGGGTATTTCCCTTAAAGGAAAAGGTTCCCGCTTGGCTCTACAAATCCCAACCGCAGCAGTTCTTAGTGGTGAAAGAGAATCAAGTTTCAGTCCCATTATGGAAAGGCAGCAGAAGGTACAGTATTAGACAGACATATTGCTCTTAATGAGCATTAGCTTATAACTAATCTGTTCCATCAAACAAACTCTCCGTGCAGAGCCTGTGTAATTAAGTTGACTGCAGAAGAATGGCTGAACCACTCACCAGACAGCTCTGTAGAGGAGTTGGAACATTTTCCCAGAGCATAAATGTGAAAAACAGGGGGTTTCAAGCACAAAAAAAGAACAGTGTGGCTACAGCGATAGCATTAACCTAATTTCATACAATATTGGTGCGGAACTTCTGGGGAGTGATTTTCTAGGTGTCATTTCTTATGTGCATCTTTGGTGATAATTGCTATTGAATGTACGTGGGATTAAAGAGGAGATTGTTGTCAGAAACGTTTCTGGGGATGAGTGTCTCTCATTATTGCACTTCATTGAGTGTCCAGCAGTACTTTGCTTTTGCAAGTGTGGTCTGATCTGACATAAACACAGTTTGACTGTGATGAATTGTGTTATTGTACTTTCTTTTTTTGCAATGCATTTTAACCCTTTGCTAGATGCTGGAACATGCTGTGTGCTGTGATTACTCAAATGTCTTGTTCATGGTTCCTATAGAGTGTATATGGGTTTGATGTTGTTTGGATGCCACCTGGCCTCCATGATTTGAGTTTTATCGTAACAGAAATGGAAATCCATGTGGTTCAATAATTGGATTGTTCACCTAGCACCCCCACCTAGCCCTCTCACAACCCCCCCCCCCCTTCAAAACTACACAGTACAAGAATTTGGGAAGGAGAAAATGTCATTTGACTTTACCCACTAAAACATTTCAGTTCCATTATGGTGACTCTCAGTTCAGAATTTTAGCCAACCCAAAGCTGGTCGGACTGTGTAAACGACAAATCGTTTAATAATAGATACCAGATTCATGAAATAATATGTTGTTTTTGCTTGCTTGTTTGTGTTGGACATATTACAGTGCCTCTCTCTGAGTTTCCATTACATTACCTTCATGAATACAGAAGGACAAATTGAACAGAAAGGGCCAAAGTCCTCTATTTTTTTTTTACCGTATTAATTTAGAAATTTCCCCTAAATTACACATTGTTAGGCTGCCATTGATTTCACAGAAATTACAGCATCATCCCAGTACTTGGATATCTGTGCTGAATATGTATTATTCAGGAGTGATACATTTACAAAAGAGCAGCTGCAGACTGAAGTCAAGTTTCATGATGTGGAAAATGTAATTATGAAAAGAAAATGCGTTTGATTAAATCAAAATTTGTCCATTAAAATCAAACTTTGTAATACATTAAAATATTAGATTTTATTTCAGAAATGCAATTTTTCAAGTTCAGCCTCCAACAAAAACTCTAGCCTTGTGACCGTGTTTTATCAATAGCTCATGTGGCTTTGAGTAAATCACCATTAGTCCATAACGTAATACATGCAAATATTTCCTTTTTCTTGAGAAAAACTATTTTGCAAGTTTGACAGTCACCAAAATGAAGTTGCCAAAGTAAGTTTGTGAAGGAAAAAAAAAAAAATCTAAGCTCAAATTTGTTTGAATATCACAGTTAAGTACAAATTCCGAGCCACTTTGGGGGTAATGGATGAGACACAGTGAGTCATGAAAGCAAAGCACCGCAGGAAAAATAGGACGTTGTTTACAGTCAGGCACTGTTTCGGAAACCTAAGCCAGGCACGTGCATAAACCCTCAGATATTTGCTAATTATCTGCTGCTGAAGGTTTTTAACCACATCGACTAAGCCAACAGAAATGAACGAAAATCTTTGTCATCAGGAACTGCCAGCCTGACAACGCTGAATTGGAAAAGACTATAATAACTGTCTGTATGTGTGGTAAAAGTACAAATTTTTTGTGTTTAAAAAATGTCGTTCTGTCATCTTAAAGGATGATCCATAGATTTGTTTGATTGCAGCAGGATTCTTGTCATTAAATATAGATGACTCATGAATCGTTCTGGGATATCACAGCGGAAAAAGGGGGAAGAGGCCAGCCAGGAAGAAATGGAAGACCACTGAACTCCAAACCTTTCAGCGCCGGTGGCCAAGGATGACTTACTAATTCCAATGGGGGGCCACTCCTTCTAAGGTTACCTAATCAACAACTTGGCAGGACACATCAGGTGTGTGTGGAAGGAGCGCATTAGTCCCAGAAAGGCTTTGAAAACGTACAGAACATTTTTTTTCCCCCCACGTATGAATACAGCATTGTTCACAAAACAGTCCAAACACTACAATGTACTGTAACCAATACCCCTCACAAAAAGGGATTCATTCATATGTTCTCTGCTTACACTCATCAAGAACAGGTTTCCATGTGAAACTGAATAACATGCTTGGGCAGAGGAAAACACACTCTGGCCGAGGCCCAATACTCTGTTGCAAATCGCCCTCTCTAAGATTCAGAAGACTGCAGGTTGGGTGGCACATTGTAATAATTCAAAATCTATACATAATCAGAGAGGCACACATACTGTATATTTTATAATACTAGTGTCCTGAACCCAACTCATGTGGTGTACTGTTTCCATACACTTTCCCAAAGAAACTCATCTCTCTCTTCGAAAGGTCAGGTCGACAAGCTGAGACATACAATCATTCAGGTCAATCTGTACAGTACTGTACTTCAGCCTCCTCCCAAAACTGTAGCTAATGCAATTATACCCTGCTCCTTTTGTTTGATTGATGGCCCATTTTTGGGCTATTTTCCACCATCTCCATGACATGGAAAATATGACATTTGTAGGGGGGTGATTTAGACTAAACAAGAAATACAAATGTAGTGGAAAAAATGAAACTCCAGTCAGAAATGGGCGGTACTTTATGATGTGCTCTTTTACACTCTTTGTGGAGCTGTCCCATGAATACTCAGACACATGGGGTGGCTAATAGATTACTAGCCAAATCACCGGACAAATTTTGTGGATAGCAAATGGTTGACAAATATGGCTAATACTTTTTTCATATGGGCGGCATTTCTCATTCGTAATTAAATTAAAAAATAATGCCTGTTAGTCAGTTTGGCTGTATTTTTCAAATCGTTGATAAGCATTTCTTATCATCGGGCTTTCTTTGTTGTACCCCTGAAAAAGGGGAGAAGGATAACAATTGCAACTTAGGCAGTGTTTCCTCATCAGTGGCTTTATCTGGAATCTTTTCAACAATAAACATTTACATTTGCCAATAAATGAAAATTCCACAAAACATGTACACCATGTCACAATCTATCTTCCATTCAGCGTTCCTTTTTTTTCCATAAGTGCATATAAGCAATGAATCAAATAATAACAACCGTTATCTTTTAAATTATACTGTTACTGGTAGATAGCATCACTGTAGTTACAATAATTCTCCACTATCAATTTCAATTTGACACCCGTTTTAAATTGAGTCATCTAACAGAGTCTGCTATTTTACATTCCATTTCAGTTTCATTCAATTAATTCTCTAATTTACTCTTTAATTCAATTCCTTCACACTTTTCCTTTCATATGACCTTAATTACAAGATACACATTTATCTACAATGTCTTTAGTGACAAAACAAATAAAAGAAACACTTCAGTTACATACAATGACTTAAGAACAAATATCTGCAAATATGTTAACGGCAAGTTATTACAGTGAAACAGCACTAGTACCTAAATAGAAAGAGATACCATTTACGTGGACCGAGCTAGCTAGACAGCATGCACATTCCACGTGAACCTGTTGGGACATTAAAATGGCTGCCGCGGCCCAGCAAGCTAGCATGTATAGCTACCATGTGTTCTCCACAAATACACACTTGGCATTTAGTAATAAGCTTCAAACAAGGGCAACAAAATGAACATGTAACCCGCACGTTATTACAGCAAATAGGCATTAACACTGAAAAACTAAAAAGGAATACCACTTGTAAATGAGCTGCATTACGAGACATCATGGACATTTCACGTGTCTACTGTGATCGTACATGAAATGGCTGTAGCAGCTAACTAAGCTAGCACATTTTCTCGGGTTATACACTCGGTAAAACTAGTAAAACTTCACCAACATCAACTCCATTAGTGCTTGTTCACGGTCAGGAATGTCTAACGTTCATGTTTTCACTCCATTAACAGAGTATAATTAATATCATACCTGAAAAAGGGGAGAAGGATAACAATTGCAACTTAGGCAGTGTTTCCTCATCAGTGGCTTTATCTGGAATGAGGGAAAAGACCGCGATCCTCCTCTAGTGTATGGACGAAGGCATAAGCAATCGATCCGAAATTCGTTTTAGAAGGCTTTCTTATAGATTACCGAAAAACAATTAAATGGAAATAAGTTACGTTTTTGGTTTTAACTTTTCTTAAACCAGCAGTGACTTTTAAGTAGTTTATCATGAATTCTTACAGTTTTACCCAATTTTCATGAGTTTCTACCAGGTACTCTTGTATAAAAGAACGATCTCAACAGTTCGAAAGAATGCCCAAACCTTACTCAAAATGCAACACATATGTACAATATATATGTAAACGTATTTCAATGTTTACACAATGCTTTGTGACATTTCCATACCCGAAAAAGAAGAGAAATCAATAAAGAAGCCTGGCTACGATGTTCACTCTCTGGCATCATTATCGAGAATGAAGCAACGTAGTGACAGCTCCCCCTTCTGGCCATCTGCAGGCATAACTAATCACTAAAGTGTCATGTCCAAAACTAAACAAATCAGCTATTGATGAATGCACTGTTCCAGTAGGTAAATAGTCTTTAGACGTTTTAAACCTCTTTTAACCTTTTACAGGACTTTTAATCCCTTCAACAGGTAAGTACTATTTATAGATCTTTCTATTTTAACTGCAATGTATTTTTTCATGAATTCCCTTTTAAATGTCCACCAATAAACTCAATGAATAAAAATCTTTTTTTTATGCATTTCTGTCCAATTGATGAACTCCATGAATTCAGTCTACCACACACTCCCCTACAAAATTAGATGTCGTCTCGACATCATAATGATACAGAACAAAAGGTTCATAACCTGGGATGCAGCCTAATACTAACTGTGTCTTGAGTGTGAGCTCTGAAGGGAAGTCCATAAGTGTACTACCTATACATGACTCCTCTACATCTGATCATTTTCTTCCTTCACAGGTTAAACAGTCTCTCTCGGTATTTACAGTCCATGTCTGTTCCCTTCTTAGTATCCATACAAGAATACAGGTTGGTAAGCTTGCAATTGATTTGGCCACATAGTCACTGACTGAGCTTGTCTATATGGTATTGACTGATACTGGTAAGGCATCGCATTTGCAGGTCCTGCACTGTAGCAAGCTGGAGTCCCTAGGTGGTCATAGGTAAAGACTTTAGGGGCTCGCCTCTCTCTCCTCGGCAGTTGATATCTTTGTTCCGCTTCACTTTCATCCTCACTTGAAGCTGAATGTGGAGATGTCAGAATCTCCTCTTGTATCACTTCTCTTTGTTGTTCCTCTTCGTCCTGCCTATCATTTTCCTGTGGTACATTCCCTTCCTGTGTCTCGGAATCATCAGTGTTCATCTCAGACATTCCTTGAGTCTCTGGCTCATCAGCACTCACCACTGGTGTTTCCTGTTCACTGTCCTCTTGGGTGTCTGCAAGCTCAATGTCCTTGTCTCCGCCGGATGCTTGAGGTTGTACTACAGGCTTGTAGAAATATCCATATTCGTCGTGGTCATCCTCTTCTTCCTGATCTGTGTTTCTGATATCAGGTGCCATTCTTTTCTTTGTTTTAGGCCTTGTTTTAGGCTGAACTTCCAAAGGTAAGTGATCACACGGTAGCAACAGGTTACGGTGCAGGATTCTAGATCTCCCTCTTCCCTGCTCAGGTTTGACTTCATATACTGGGATGTTTTCCCCCACCTGGCGGACAACAACATGGATACTCTCTTCCCAGTGGTTGCGGAGTTTTCCAGTGCCTCCTCTTGGTGTCATGTTTCTGACAAGGACACGGTCGCCAGGATACAAAACTGAGCTTCTCACTTTCCCATCGTAGTTTCTTTTACTTCTCTCTGCTGCCTTTTTTGCATTCTCTCGTACTATGTCATAGGCTTCCTGCATTTCCTGCCTCCATTTCTCCATGTATGTTTGGTGGTCCATCTTCCCTGTTTCAGATGTTAGGCTAAACAGTAGATCAATAGGTAACCTTGGGGATCTTCCAAATAACAGATAAAATGGGGAGAAACCTGTTACCTCGCATCGTGTGCAGTTATACGCATAAATCAGCTTGTTCAAAGATTCCTTCCAATTTGTCTTCTGCTTATCGGTAAGTGTCTTCAACATTTGTAGCAGTGTCCTATTAAAACGTTCTACTTGCCCGTTTCCTTGCGCGTGATAGGGCGTTGTCCTTGATCCTAATACACCACAGTTCTTTTGTAGCTGAGCGAAGAGCTGGTTCTCAAATTCACCTCCTTGATCATGGTGTATCCGGGTCGGAAGTCCAAACTTCAGGGCGTAGTCGTTGAATATCCGATCAGCAACCGTCTTAGCAGACTTTGATGTGGTGGCATATGCCTGCGCAAAACGAGTGAAGTGATCAACGATAACTAATATATACTCGTATCCGCCTCTACATTTGTCCAAGTGGAGGAAGTCGATCGACACAAGTTCAAATGGTTGCGTAGTGACGATACTGGTAAGAGGTGCCCGTGTTTCTTTACATGGTGTCTTTTGTTTCAGGCAACTGCAGGTCCTTGCAACATAATGCTCTATATCTTTTTGCATGTACGGCCAAAAAAACCTATCTCTGATCAGTGATGTTGTTCGATCGATGCCTTGGTGGCCCATCTCATCATGCAACTCTTTCAGTACAATAGTTTTATACCTCTCAGGTAACACAAGCTGTGTTCTGTTTGCAGTCTTCCTGTGGAGAATACCATCTTCATCTAGATGAAGTCTCTCCCATCCACGCAGTAGACACTTGCTTTGCTTACTAAAAGCTTTAAGTTGATGTACTGATGGCTTAGCATTCATCAGCTTGCACTGCAGTACTGGACCAATGTTTGGATCATCTCGCTGTGCTTGTCGAATCTCTGCAACTGAGAATGGTTTCCGAGTCTCTTCATTCCCTGCTGTGTGCTGGACAGATGTAGTGTACACTGGACAGACCCATGGTGGGCTGGAGTCTTGAGTCTCAACAGCTTGAGTTGTCGCAGCCACACAGTCTGATGACAGCTCTTCTGTGCAGTGTCTCATCATTGTCTCGATATCTACAGGCATTCTTGACAAGCTGTCAGCATCCCCATTCTCTCTGCCTGGACGATATCGGATAGTAAAATGGAAATCTGCCAGCTCCGCTACCCATCTGCATCCAGTTGCGTTGAGCTTGGCACTTGACAGAACATAAGTCAGCGGGTTGTTATCACTGAACACAGTGAAAGTAGGCGCGTAGTACAAATAGTCTCTGAATTTTTCGGTCACGGACCACTTTAAAGCCAAAAACTCCAGTTTTCCTGAGTGAAGATGGTAATTTCGCTCGGAGGCAGTCAGAGTCCGAGAGCCATAGGCTATTACGCGAAGTTTCCCTTCTTGCCTCTGGTACAGAACGGCACCTAGACCTTTGTTTGAGGCGTCTGTGTGGAGGATAAACGGCTGTGAGAAGTCTGGGAACCCGAGTACTGGTGGCTCAACCAAACAGTCTATTAACCGCTCTAGTATGTGTTGATGTTTGTCAGTCCACACAATCGGTTTGTGTGAGGGCACTCCTTTGTTCTTTCCTTTCACATTGCGGGTGTTTGCCCTGTTTTGTCCCTCTTTGTCATCTTCTGTTGTCCCTTTCAGCAAGTGGTAAAGCGGTCCAGCAATGCGGGCAAAATCCTTGATATATTGTCGGTAATAGCTTAATAGCCCCATAACTGCTCTTAGCTGTCCTACTGTGCTTGGTCTCTTTTCCTTCAAAGCCCTAACAGCGATGGTGTCAGCTGGATCTATTTTGCTCCCGTCAGCTGAGACGATTCTTCCCAGATAGCGGACCTCGCGTTTGAATATCTCGCACTTGCTGGGTTTTAGCTTGATCCCATACTTCCTTAGTTGCTGAAGCACTTTCCTCACATGGTTTACATGACTCTCAAAGGATTGACTGTAGACTAAGGTGTCATCCAAGTAAGGGATGCAGATGTTGTCTCGCAAGTCCTCCAAACACTCCTCCATACAGCGTTGAAAGGCTGCGGGGGCGTTCATCAATCCGAAGGGAATCCTTATCCACTCGTACAGGCCCCACGGAGTCACAAATGCAGTCAGGGGTCTGCTGTCCTCATCCATAAAGCCCTGATGATAGGCTTTGCCCTGGTCCAATAATGAGAACCAGGAGTTGCCTCCAAGACTATCAAGAATATCCTGCACTCGAGGAATCGGCTGGCGATCAGGGTGAGTTTTTTTGTTTAGCTCTCGGTAGTCTATGCAAAGGCGAAGGCTGCCATCTTTTTTCCTTACACAGACGACAGGTGAGGCATAAGGTGAGTTGGATTTCTCTACCCATCCCTGTGCAATAAGATTGTGCAAATAGTCTTTCATCTCTTTGTATAGTGGCTTCGGCACTGACAAGTAAGTACGGGCTACAGGATCCATATCCTTTAGTGATATCCTCAGTTTCAGTTTCTCTATACTTCCTATGTCGTCGTCGGACTTGGAAAAAGAAGTGCACTCCTCTCGGAGCATATTCTGCACGACTACTCTTTCAGGTTCACTGAGGTGACTCAGATTGATCGGTGGATCCCATGCATTGTCAGTCGCTTGATCACTTTCCACCTTGACGTGACTCACTGACATTGGAGGGGGTTGATTGAGTTCCTCTAGACCAGTAGCTGGATACACAGCTTGCACTTGGTTGAGGGTGCCCACCACAGTTCTCCCTGACAAGACAATGTCATGATCAGTGGCATTCTGTACATCAAGGACAATGAAAGGTGTAATGCCACTTCTCAACATTACGAGTGTCTCACAAAATTCCAGCCCTTCAGCCCACTGGGGGTTGATGTCAGGCTCGAAGAGAAGTGTGGTGTCTTCCTTCAGGGGTCGTGTCCGTACCTTGCATTCAATTTGAACAGAGGTGTGCTTGGGTATGTTAACTTTCTCTTTTGCTGTCTTCACAACATATTCCTGTGACTGTTCTGCACTCAGTAGCTCAATAAAGGCTGGAACACTGTTTTTCTCTAGGCATGGGAAAGCTGTTTTCAGGGTCTGGTGTAGATGTTCCTTACTTGTGACATCCGAATGCTCTGTAGCACTGGCCTTTAGTATTTGTTCTATGACGTTATAGCCTATTATGGGCTGTGAAAGATGTCTGCCTTTCATTACTAGCATGGGAACAACAAGTTCTTTGGCATTGGCTCCCTCTGCTGCTAGTCCGAAAGTAACCTCAATCCAACCTCTATAAGGCATGCTCTGTCCATTTGCGGCTATTATTTGCAGATTGTCAGGTGCATCGATTAACTCAGAAATATCCCTCAATTTCTCACGTGGCACATGTTCCCTCTTCCACTGTTCATCAATAATACAAACTTGGGAGCCTGTATCCCACAATGCTTGAGTCTTAAGACCTTGTATGAGACACTCAACGAGACATCGTTTTCCTACCAGATCAACCAGGTGAGGCTGCTTGTCCTTTTTATTAGTGCGGGTGGCATCTACTTTTGAATGAGTGCGCTGGTTGCATTTCTTTCTATGCTCAGACCAATGTTCCTCTTGACAGGTCTTTGAACAGTATGTGTCTCTTTTGCAGGATGCACATATTTTTAGTTTAAAGTCTTTCGTGGAGACACTACAATATGAGCAGCACTGTTGGGACATGTCAGTATGACCGGTTACTCCCTGTCCCTTGGGGGTAACCGTCTTTCGTTTAAAGAACTATCTACGTCTTGTTTTGTACCTCTCACTCTGCAACCTGCAAGAAAGTGTTCGCCACTACCACATCTGTAGCAATGGGTGCAATATTCACGTCCACTCTGCTGACAGCCAATACATTTTCGGGGCTGTGCACGGGTTGTAGCAGGATATTGGCGCTGTGGTGCATACCTTTGTTGGTATTGAGCTGTATCTCCTCTCTGCCCTGGTCCTGGGGGAGGCCAGTAGTTTTGTGGAGGATGCTGGAACTGGGAAGCAGACATGCATTCTTGCACAACAGGTGGGGACGGATACTGTGTCTGTACTTGGTTAGGCAATCTGATAGACTCTCTGATTTGCGCAACTTCGGCACTGAGATTTTTCAATAATGCCATGTCGGAGCGCATTTCTTTGAGTTCATTCAGTATATCAGGCTGAATTTTACTTGTGTGTTCATGATTTGGGGCTTTTTCCTTCTTTTCAGCAGGTACATCGTTAGACTGAGCTGAGTGCACAGTGGCAGGCCGTTGTTGCATGAGCAGTTTCTTTTTGTGTTGTCTCTCTGCTTCGTTTGCACAAGCGATGTTCAGTTTCTCGAGGAGTAGTTCATCACTACTTGTTGTTTGTTGCAAATATGGTTGGAGGTCACTTCTAATGCTATCATTTTGCAGGCCTGTCAGAACGGTGTGGAGAAACATGCTCTGCACGAGGACAGGATCGTATTTTAAACTGGACTCAGCTTCCTGTGAAGCAAACAAGATCTTTTGCCTCAAATCTAGGGCACGAATCAGGAATTTTTGTGGTGTTTCCTTACTACTTTGGACCTCCGAGGTGAGCTGTTTGTACAATTCGGTTGCACCTTTTTCTTGATAGTGGGACCGGAGAATCCTCCTCAACGTAGGTAAGGTCAGGTTTGTTTTTCCTTCCAGATAGCTGCGTAGTTGTAAACCTGGTGCTATGGCCCTTATTACTGCATCAACTATTTCTATTTCCGGGAATCCCTTACTGATGCCTTGCTCGATTTGGTGTGCTAGACTGGAGAAGGTAAGTTTATCTTTCTGCCCTGGCTCACCAATCTGACCTGATATTTTGAACTCTCTGTTCCACCGCAATGAAAGATGTGGTTGGGGGATCTCATGAACTGGGACATGATTTTGGTTAGTACTATTCCCTTCACTACTCATCGACTCTTGGGCTGTACTCCGTTTCTGCCGTAGTGATAACTCCAGTGCTAGCTGTAGAGTCTCTAACTCTTTTTGCAACCTCTCCTGTTCAGAGGGCTGAACCACTTGCTTTTGTGAACCATTAGTCTGGCCTAGGTCTGTGGCTACCTTCTCTATTGTGCTAGTTTCAGCTGCCTGTTGAAATTCACCTATTTTATCTTTCAGCATTAGTAGCTCTGCCATGCCTTGATCTTCAAGTTCTCCTAACTCTTCTCTCTCTAAATGCTTTGCAATGTGAGAGATTAGAAGAGAGCGACTTTTGCTAGATACATTTTCCTGTGTTGACCACTCAGTACCTAGGAAATCACAAACTTTAACAAGAACATCTTTTGTCAATGTGTACAATGTTCCCACAATTTCCAGTTTAAAGTCCTCTAACTCTGACAAATCCATTTCAGTGTCTGACCGGTGGACAGTATCAGTGTGGTGCAGAACCTTCTCTTTGCTGAGTAGACCTCGCCGCTTTCTTGGCACCTGGGGTTGACCTTAGATTGCAAGCATGTCCCTCTGCACTGTCGTTAAACCGCCACACGCTGTCATCCACTCTAGCCGTAGACGTAAGGGCTGGATGCTGGTTGGGGAAGTCTATCGTCTGGGAGAGCCGACCCTCGTCACATCCATCCCAGCGGTGCCTCCAAAATGTTGTACCCCTGAAAAAGGGGAGAAGGATAACAATTGCAACTTAGGCAGTGTTTCCTCATCAGTGGCTTTATCTGGAATCTTTTCAACAATAAACATTTACATTTGCCAATAAATGAAAATTCCACAAAACATGTACACCATGTCACAATCTATCTTCCATTCAGCGTTCCTTTTTTTCCATAAGTGCATATAAGCAATGAATCAAATAATAACAACCGTTATCTTTTAAATTATACTGTTACTGGTAGATAGCATCACTGTAGTTACAATAATTCTCCACTATCAATTTCAATTTGACACCCGTTTTAAATTGAGTCATCTAACAGAGTCTGCTATTTTACATTCCATTTCAGTTTCATTCAATTAATTCTCTAATTTACTCTTTAATTCAATTCCTTCACACTTTTCCTTTCATATGACCTTAATTACAAGATACACATTTATCTACAATGTCTTTAGTGACAAAACAAATAAAAGAAACACTTCAGTTACATACAATGACTTAAGAACAAATATCTGCAAATATGTTAACGGCAAGTTATTACAGTGAAACAGCACTAGTACCTAAATAGAAAGAGATACCATTTACGTGGACCGAGCTAGCTAGACAGCATGCACATTCCACGTGAACCTGTTGGGACATTAAAATGGCTGCCGCGGCCCAGCAAGCTAGCATGTATAGCTACCATGTGTTCTCCACAAATACACACTTGGCATTTAGTAATAAGCTTCAAACAAGGGCAACAAAATGAACATGTAACCCGCACGTTATTACAGCAAATAGGCATTAACACTGAAAAACTAAAAAGGAATACCACTTGTAAATGAGCTGCATTACGAGACATCATGGACATTTCACGTGTCTACTGTGATCGTACATGAAATGGCTGTAGCAGCTAACTAAGCTAGCACATTTTCTCGGGTTATACACTCGGTAAAACTAGTAAAACTTCACCAACATCAACTCCATTAGTGCTTGTTCACGGTCAGGAATGTCTAACGTTCATGTTTTCACTCAATTAACAGAGTATAATTAATATCATACCTGAAAAAGGGGAGAAGGATAACAATTGCAACTTAGGCAGTGTTTCCTCATCAGTGGCTTTATCTGGAATGAGGGAAAAGACCGCGATCCTCCTCTAGTGTATGGACGAAGGCATAAGCAATCGATCCGAAATTCGTTTTAGAAGGCTTTCTTATAGATTACCGAAAAACAATTAAATGGAAATAAGTTACGTTTTTGGTTTTAACTTTTCTTAAACCAGCAGTGACTTTTAAGTAGTTTATCATGAATTCTTACAGTTTTACCCAATTTTCATGAGTTTCTACCAGGTACTCTTGTATAAAAGAACGATCTCAACAGTTCGAAAGAATGCCCAAACCTTACTCAAAATGCAACACATATGTACAATATATATGTAAACGTATTTCAATGTTTACACAATGCTTTGTGACATTTCCATACCCGAAAAAGAAGAGAAATCAATAAAGAAGCCTGGCTACGATGTTCACTCTCTGGCATCATTATCGAGAATGAAGCAACGTAGTGACAGCTCCCCCTTCTGGCCATCTGCAGGCATAACTAATCACTAAAGTGTCATGTCCAAAACTAAACAAATCAGCTATTGATGAATGCACTGTTCCAGTAGGTAAATAGTCTTTAGACGTTTTAAACCTCTTTTAACCTTTTACAGGACTTTTAATCCCTTCAACAGGTAAGTACTATTTATAGATCTTTCTATTTTAACTGCAATGTATTTTTTCATGAATTCCCTTTTAAATGTCCACCAATAAACTCAATGAATAAAAATCTTTTTTTATGCATTTCTGTCCAATTGATGAACTCCATGAATTCAGTCTACCACATGAGCACCATTCAAATAAATGCTTTATGATACAGTAACTACGACATTACACTGTTTATTTTCTTGCCAGATACCCTTATCTAGGGATGACTGCATAGCTAACATTTTTTTTTATCATAAAAGTTTGTTCTGTTGAACTCCTACTGAAGAAAATCCCGGTCAAGGCAGTACTTCTTCTGGAGTGATATCACTGGTGTCTGACCCGGGAAGTGAACCTGCTACATTTTTGCCAAAGTCCCCACCCCAAACACAGCTGTTACCTGTCCAGAAATGCACAGCCTGTACTCCTGTCCAGAGCCTCATCCAACAGCAAGGTTCTCAACCTTAAATTTAAACCCCATGCTAAAGAAGTTGCCATCCATTCACAACTTCATCTGCTTTTTCTGGGCCTACTTAAACCTATGAATGTGCTAAACTTTATATTGTAAATTGCTCTGGAAGACATTGTCTCGAATGTACTGCAAACTAGTAAACATCCATAAATGCACTGTGGTGTGGAATTCTTTGTACCTAATGAAATATAGTTTGTTTTGACAGAAAGATGTCTGAGGAGTACTTGTTGTGTTACTATGTGTTACTGGCAAAACATGCACACACTCACAAACACACACACCCATGCACACAAACATGCTCTCATATACATGTACACACACACACACACACACACACACACACACACACACGCACGCGCGCACACACATGCTCAGTGCCGGGCGGTATGTTCTTTGTAATTTCAAAATGATGGGCATGGGCGATGAGTGTCCTGTTAAGTGTCAGCGCCAATCTTGAGAAGGCTGGCCTTAGACTCTTTCCCCGCAGGTCTTGTGCCAGATTTGTGTGGTCAGACATTAATCCTGCCGTAAGCCTCATTACCCCTCCAAGCACAGGGAGGCGTTCAGTTTTCCTGCGTTCAGGCAAGTTTGCGCTCAAACGGCTGTCTGGTGCTTATCTGAGGGAAAACCCTCTCCACTTTTCCCCCATTTCACCCCCCCCCCCCCCCAAACATTTCCAATTTGTAATCATAAATTTAGCTATGTTGTCACTTCACCACTGTGCCAGCCACTCCTGCACTGGCAGTTGTCTCAGATAAGCTGAGCCAAGAGTCGCTGACTATTCCAGACACAAAGCATGCTACAGAATAAATTACACCTACCGACAAGAAGACACCCACCCTCTCTGGAAGGAGTTTTCTCGCCGATGACAACCGGTAACATGCTGGTAACATGTAGGCGCCCGTTGAGTTGTTAAGTGGTGTTAATGTAGCACCCGAAGAAGCAGGGATGAGACGAAGTCAAGTGTTCCACACCGTCTAGGCCACAGGGCCAAACTTCACTTCATGATACAGTATGTGCCACTCAGAGCAACCTACACAGCTTTTTACATAGCATTTACATTGCCTCCGTTTATTCAGCTGGGTATATACTGAAGCACTGCAGGTGAAGTACCTTGCTAAAGGGTAGTATCTTGCTAATCCATGTAGGTTACAAGACCAGTTCCTTACCCATTACACTACACTGCCACCCTAATGTAATCTTCTTGTAATGCTTTGAAGGTGTATGATAGCGTGACGGAGACAGAAAAGCTTGAACAGCATTACACATCTGGCAACCCTGTGCACATTTTTGTAGTGAAATGCTGTCTAGGCATTCAGGCTTAAAAACCCTCCTTTACATTCTTCCCATCACACACCTGTGTGGATTTGCATGATCAGGTGTGGTGATGCAGCCTTTGTGCCTCGTTCCACAATCATGTTTGGAACACGCACAGAACCAGCTTGAAGCAAAGATAGAGTATTTCAGATTTCTGAGGACACTGTCTGAAGCGAGAGGTACAGTAATAAATGATTCCAAAATATGCATTTTCTCTGTCCTCCGGGTTTGAAAATGTCAGAGGCGGAGCCTGAGAGAGAGACGATTGACCTTGGAAACATACAAAAACAACCACGTGGGGTTTTGGTAGATAACGTGTGCATTGAGAAAAATAAAACGTGGCTGAGGATGTTGTTTTTTCGGTTGGGGGAAAAATGAAATCTTCCTTTGATACCCTTAATTATGTTAGAGTCCTTTGATGTACAGATGTACAGGAGCACAGACCTGGGTCAAATACGTATTTGTTTTGGATTCAAATACTTTTATGTGCTCTGTTGATCTTGCCTTGTGTGATTGAGCCTGCCAATAATACCAGAAGGCAAGGTTTGCACTTTTTGAGAGCTTTCCATTGGTTCCAATATACCAGACAAGATCAGTAAAGCATGGAAAAGTATTTGAATCCAAAACAAATACGTATTTGACCCAGGTCTGTGATAGTACAATGACGTACTGTGCTTAGGGACAGCGTTAAGCAGTGTTAAGCACTAATAGAGAATGGGGTAGGTCCGGGAGCCAATTGTTCAGAGGGAATATTTGCGCTGACTGTCTAACATCTGTCTGTTGGCCATTTGGATATAACTTGGATTTAGTGAAATGGGAACCCAATAAGTTCATATGCGAGGATCAGGTTACTGGAGTAACATGACGCTAAATAGCCCTGGGAAATTTCCATGAGTTATATATTTTTATGGAATCCCAGCAGCTTAATATTGCACACTGGGACTGTGTTGGCTTTAAAAGACCTTTTTGATTCTGGCTGAAGATTACCTATGACTCATTAACAGTTTCCACCTGAAGATTTTCTGACAAAAACAAGAAAAATCCAAGGAAAAAATCTAAAACATTTTATAGAATCCTCTCTCTCTCCCTTTCTCTATGTGTGTGTGTGTGTGACAAGATTAATAGGTACTACCAATTAATAGGCAAATCCCCATTTCAGAAGTTAATCCATGGTATTACTGCAAGTTCAAGGATGTGGTTTCCTGCATCTGGGTGTTTGACAGGCATATAAAGCTAGTCAATTTCTTCTTGGGTAAATTCCACATGGGTTTCGTCAATGTGCAGAATGTTCTTTTCCCCAGGTTCTTCATGTTCTGTTCTCCTTTATAATAATTATATGATGTTTTTCAGGAGGTGATTGGACCAACCCAAACCCCCATATCCTTCCCCTCACCACAGAAGGACACTTTTGACTCACTGACTCCTCTCTTGAGTTACCAGAAATGATGAATGTCTGTTTCTGGCAAACAGTCAAGGTACTTGAAGGCATGTTATGCAACCAGAGCCGCACGCTAGACTTTTGGGGACCCTTGGCGAATGATAATTTGGGGGCCCCTCCAAAACATTAGCCACTTTCTGATTCCTCTGCAGTCATTGGAAGACAAGAAGGAGGGGCCCTGGGGCGAGAAGGCGGGGCCACAAGCACAGTACCTGATCTGCCGAGTGGGAAGGACGTCTCTGTGCGTAACCAAACGCAGCAGAGCTCTAGTGATGGGCAGAGCAGTTCTTTTCGGTGTACTGAATCATTAGAATCAGTTCATTAAAAAGATTCGTTCAAAAGATTTGTTCACCGAATCGTTCAGTGCTTGACCGGAGCTCCGACTGCGTAGTCCCACTCACTGAACGCTCACTTCAGCTCGCTAACTAGTGAACTGAGAATGGTCGTTCGTGAAGGATAAGCCAGTAAGCTGAGAATTTAGTTGGATAAAGATACCGTTTGCAAACTGAAAGCTGCTATAACAAAGTCCTACCCTATTATGTACAGCATGTATATTTTCGCGACGCCTAATTATTAAATAAATTTTTGGTAGCTTACTACTTCCTACTTTGAGACTTCAAGACATGAGAGGGAGGGAGAGGGGCAGGCCTGAGCGACTCAGCGACTGTCTATCACTCAGGGCTCACGTTCACTGTGTACGTTCAGTGAACGAATCACTGAACATGTACCGTTCAGTGTATCCCTGTGAACGAATCACCTTCGCTCGCAACTGACTGAGAGCTCAACTGAACTGACTGAGAAATGAACAGATCGTTTCAGAAGGTGATTTAGTTCAGTTCGTTCGCCCAAAAGATTTGTTCTTTTGAACGAATCGTTTGCGAACGACACAACACGACAGAGCACAGCTGCAAACCCACACACCCTATCTGGAGAAGTGGTGCAATTGAGCCAATGGCTTCACATGCTTAAAGTTCACTGCAATATTCTTTGTGCCTCACTGTCATTAGAGGGTGTGGCACCCTCTAGTGGGCTGTACCCCATTCAGGTGACCTACATTTTTTTTTGAAAAAATGTGGATCATACTCATACAACCACATGTGCTTTTGAAGGTTACTGGGTCATCTCCCAGTCATCTTGATAGTTAGAGAGAGTAAACAAAAAGCCAGTAAAATTTAAAATCTTAGTTCCACTACATGGATTCAACTTCTTTGTTAGTATTAAATTGCTAGTGCGTAAACACTTGCTTGCAGCATTATGCTCTGGACTGAACATTTACGAGCCAGAGATATTGCAATAAGATGGCTTTTGTGGTCTCAAAAAAAGAGTGTAGAGTACCCAGAGTGATAGCATCAACTGAGACATTTATGCAGAAATGAAAAAACGAAAACTCAAACTTTCTGTTTACTTCATGCTTCAGGGAATTTAGTTAATTCACCATGTCCCAGATGATTTATCTGATTCTAAACACTTTTCCTTGGAAAGGCGCAGAGCACTATTTAGAAATTCAGCAGTGGGCAGATATCAAACAAACTTGAAGCTTCTTGTCTGGAGAAAACCAACTGTCAGACTTCCCATTGGCAAGTGAACACATCCACCACGTTAAAAGGTTGAAAAATAACTGTGGTTTAAACTGTGTTGTGCCGTGGACAGCCTGTACACACTGCATGTTCTTGCGCTTCTCAGAGGCTAAGAAGAACACAATGTCTGTTTACATGTAGATCGCTTCTAATTTTGACCATGGCATCAAAAATTAAAAGAAAAAATAAAGCCTGTAAATTAAACAGTAAGGCAGCATAGCGTACTCTGAATGTATCAGCCTGACTCCAGTTATTCAGCTAACTGAGCCTAACTAGCCAGGGTTCCACAGTATGAGCAATTTGCTTCATCCTTTAATAAAAAAATTCAAATTACCCTTTGAATTTCGGGGCACTGTTGCAAGAGGAGGTTTGGACCTACTCCCCGCTAAACTCTTTGGAAGTTTCATTCATTTACTTCAGGGCTTTCCCTGCATTGTAGAACCTTGGGCAAGCTTCCTAAACACAATATTGAGCCAGCTAAAGAGAAATTAGAAAATTGAATTTAAATCTGCTTGAAAATTTCATTTTAAATAAAAGCCTTTAGATGGGTGTGAGAGTGGATTGCGGTGCAGGGCAGATTCGGTGGGCAACAGACGCCAAACCTGCCGAATCAGCTGTTTAGAATGCTGAACAGCTGTTTTAGAATGCTGGACAACTTTCGCAGCCAATTTCGTCGTGAATGTATAGTATAAACAACAAGAAGTGTACACTTTGTGTATGATTTCTTTCAAAAGTCAAAGAAAAAACTTTGAAAACACAAGTTTAAAAAAAAAGGCTTCATAGGCCTACCCTATGTGCACTACCCCTGATATTTATTCTTTTTATGTGAGTCAATTATGTGAGTGATGACCTCTTCTTAAAGACGGTTTGGCCCATGTTAGCACGGCATGAGGACCCAGAATACGGACTGCCTGCAGCCAGCCAATGGCCAGGCAGCACTGCACGGGAAGACCTGACAGGCGTAACGGCAGTAAAACCTGGTGTGCTTTTGCAGATGCTCCCTCTCTGAGGAAAAAAATCGAATCTCAGCACTGCCATGAGATAGTAACTCAAAAGTGACAGGCGAGAGATCAAATTGCAAGAATGCTGCTAAAGTGAAAACAGACCTGGAAAGCACTGAGGGTGAGTGTTTGATGTGGGAAATCTATGTGTGAAAATAATATGCGGTTCAAGCAACATTCCATAAAGTGATTGGCTTGTAGATTTTTTTGGAAAAAGTTAGATGTCATTGGGTTCTATGATGATGTCAATCAAGTCAACCATAATTCATGCATAGACAAGATTGTGTGCTTATATAATGCCTTATTACATAATGTTTTTGATGGAATACTTCATGGCATGGCATTTGGCAATTCAGAACAATTTACAATTTTATATAATTTCTAACATATATTATCATCATATGTTTGTCATCAAAGAAGTCTGAATTTGATCTTTTTAATTTTTTTTTTTTTTTTTTTTTTTTACACGCCAACACAATTTTGTGAGCACAGGGATCACCAAAATCAATTACCGAAAAATTGTGTGCATTATAAAAATAAAAAATGAAATAAAATTCTAAAAAGAAGAAGACTTGATTTTTTTCAGCCATAGGCCAAAGTTAAGGACACGTGCTTGATTTTAATCCAGACCAGAGTTTCCTACCCGTGCACCTTTGTCTCCCTTGAAGCCCAGGAGCCCCGCTCACCGCTGCCTCCCCCTCTGAGCCGAAGTAAGGACAGCTGCGGATTTAACAGCCCCTGCGGCGTGGAGGCCGCGCATTAGGTCCAGATGCACTTGCTGTCGTCTGCTAATGCCGTCCGTGTCTGAGGCGGACCGGGCCGCTTGTCGCTAACGTGTTCGGCGCACTTTGCTGGCCCGGCTTTGTTCCCGCGTCCAAAAGAGCAGCGGGTTGTAGTTAAGCCTCCGCTGGAGTAGTTAAACTTCTGTGGAATTTATTTTGCGCGCTGAAACAAGAGGTTTTAGATACTGCGAATGATGAAAAAGGATCTTGGGATGTCGAAGTGCGTGTGCACATGTGTGTTTGTGTTGTGTGTGTGTGGGTATGTGTTTGTGTGTATGCTTGTGTGTGTCTGTGTGTGTGTGTGTGTATGTGTTTGTTTGTTTGTACGCTTGTATGTGTGTGTTTATGTGTACGCTTGTGGGCGTGCGCACGTGTGTGTGTATGAGGGAAGCATCTTTTTAAGTTTTGACGCAGCAGCCACTGAATATAGTACTGGATATATTTTGCAGTACAGCATATTCTGACACATTGATAAACAGTTCTTTGTGAGGATATGGAAACGGCACCCTACTGCTTGCACTAGTCACAGGCTGGACGATCATGGAAAAAGAAAATCTGGATGCTACATCATGTTTCTCGGAAATTTGTCACATGCTTAATTTAACCTTCATCCTAAGGACGGTTAACCCAGTCCAGGGGGACTGGGTTAAACACATCTCGTCTCCTCATATTGAAATGAATTCAACTGCATTTCCTATGGGAAATCCATTCAGACATGTCAGCGTAGAGCACCGACAGAAAAAAGATGCTTCTATTTACGTATGCAACCATGTGTATTCTGGATTACTTTGTGCTCTCATTGACTTGTACAGCTATCTTGCGGTTCAACAAGGAGTTACTTGAGACATGAGTTAACACTGCTTTAGCACGGTATTAGAAAGTTGCATAGGAAGTCCATTTCATGTATTTCACAGTTGAAAATGCAGAACTGTGTTATCTGTTACAGCAGATGGACAGTAATCTATGAAGCACTAGCTAGCTTCTTCAGTTTCAACAATTTTGCATTCTTCATATTCTACACACCATACTAAATCTCAGAGGTTTTTTTTTCCATCAAACTCATTGTGGATTTTCGGGTGTCATTTAAAACGTGGAGTGTGAAGCAGGGAGAGCTGAGAAAACAGAAAGGGCTCTGTTTTACAAATCAAAAATCAAGGTCACCCTTACCAGCTGAAAAGAAACGCATTAAGTGTATGCACTCTTCTGCATGTTCCAAGTAAACCAATCAGACAGCGGGGGGTGGGGTGGGGGGGGGATTATATTTATGTAGTGGTCTGCTAGCCCTTACACAATACTTTAGCTTGGTCTAATGTAAAAAAAAAACAAATTAAAAAATAAATCCAAAAATGGAGCAGAAACTTTAAAAGATGAACAACAGAGGGAACAGAGCTCTGATGATAAGAATTCAAAACATCTGCTCACACAGAATTAACTGCTGCGCCTCGGAATCCAAAATGACTGTTTCTGGCTGTAGAACTTCTGAGAAACTCACTAAAGCATAACAGAGAAAATACAGAACGGCCCAGGAAAGAGTGACAAAAGCGCAAGTAATAAGAACATTTTAATACGATTATTTAGTGATGATGGCTTGCTACTTCCAGCTGTGTATGCGGTATAAAGCTACCCTACAGCAGGCTGGCAAGCGTGAAGATAAGGCTGTTGGAGGCTGCTAAGGCAAAACTATAAATGTAACTTTATTAAAGGAGTTATTACTTTTTTTTACTTAAATAAATGGAGAGAAAACTGCTTTGGACATGTTTTGTTTATTGTACAGGCAGTCACAGACCAAAACTTTCCATTTTGTTGTACAAAGGAGCCGCTTTTCTTCTTGAAGCCCAGCAAGGTAGATCATGTATATTCTATGGTTTACATAATCATTTGTGTGACATAAACGTGTTTATTGGTGAATCATCAGAGGCTCGGGCTCTTAAAAAAATAAGGTTTCAATTATCAGGAAAGAGAACAAAATCTCAATCACCAAAATAGAGGATGGTCTACCAGATAGCCAAGGAATCTCAGTCACGTGCTTTGGCTCCAGCCTGGGCTGTAGCTTTCCATTTGTCTCATGAGGGAACGCGCACGAAAGGTATTTGTGCTACCAATTTTATTTTATTTTATTAATACATTTTTTTTTTGGGAGGGGTGAAGTTGCCCCCAATCATAATGTACACAGCTACACATACACGTGACACTTGAGCCGATCGGTGCTTGTTTTGGCCCTTTTAGAAGCTACATTTTTTTCATGTATTTAAATTTGGATGGATGAAGATCCTGACAAATATCTTTTCTGAATGTGTCTTTCTGTTCTTGAGATAAGCACATTGCATTCCCAGGGGCCAAAATAAAAATGGAATAAAACGTAGGAGAAACCGACTTAATTGCTTGATCATGAACAAAAAAGAAACAAGAAAAATTACAAATACGAAGTACTCCTTACTGTAGGATGTTCAGGAAAACATTCCCAGTAAATAAATAATTTTTTTATTTTTTATTTTTTTCACATAAAAGTGAGGGACACTGGGACTAAATTATCTGTACCATATGCCGCTTGGATGTTGCCCATTAGTCAAACTTTTATAGCAGTGGCTATTCAGAGGTCATCAGTTTTAACAGCTCGCATCTGGAGATGTTGGGGACAAAAACGTTTTACTCACCAGGAACACATTAGGCAGTCGTAAAAGTTCAAATAAGTAATTATCAAGGTGTCATAATGACTTTCACTCTCAAAAATTAACGAAGTGCCCTATCATCTTGCTTCTATCAGTGCTGACAGAGGCTCGTTAGAAGTCACAGCAGTATATCTCTAATTGAGTAAGCTCTAACAGTTTATATGAGTTTATAATAGGGATCAAATGCGCTCTATGCTCTGCGCTCTAAGAGTGAAAATCTAAAACTTCAAATCATTTCAAATTGATTTAACCCTGAGCATTGTACATGTGTTTGACATCAAAAATCAGGCAAAATAAATAAAAAAATTAATTAAAATAATAAAAAATAATAATAATAATAATAATAATAATAATTGTTTCTGAGACATTTGTCTGATCCCAGCCAGGGCCTTTCTGTGTGGAGTTTGCATGTTCTCGCTGTGTCCGTGTGGGTTTCCTCCCACAGTGTAAAAACATGCAGAGTAGGCTCATTGGAGGCTCTAAATTGGCCGTAGGTATGAGCGTGTGATTAAAACGGTGGATGGTGCCCTGCAATGGATTGGCGACCTGTCCACTGTGTATTCATGTATCTTGCCCAGTGCATGCTGGGATAGGCTCCAGACCAACACCACAACACCGCCCCTTCGCAACCCTGACCAGGAATAAGCAATGGATGGATGGATGTATGGATGGATGGAATGACTTCAGCTGAATAATAGATATAGTTTGCAACTATATGGCATTTGAAACATTACCCATTAAACGTTCAGTGGTTATCTTTAACTCTTGACTTTTTTGTGCTGTGAATTGCTGCTCTCACAAAGATGGTAGGATTAATTTTTTTTAAAGACAACCAAAAGCTGAGAGTTGCCTGGAGCTAAATCCTGAAAACTGAAGGTAGGAATAAAAACATCATGTCAGACACCATGTTTCTCTGACATCATTGTTCCTGGCAATGACCTGGATTTGATCAACATTTGTCCTTAATATTGACTTCCTTAGAAACTGCTGAACACACGACCAACTGTGAAAAGAAAACAAAGTCAGAGCTAAGCCAGTTATTCAGGTCTGGCAAGCAGATCTCTGTCTGTTATTCATATAAGCATTAGCCTATACAAAAAGAACTAAAATTCCAAAAGTCTATTTTAAACAAATTTGTTTCAAGACTCAAGCAAAAAAACTCACTGACTAAGACGTAGGCCTTAGAAACATTGAAACATTCTCCAGTAGGGGTTTCTTGAGGTCGTGTTTTAGACAGTGACACCGATACCAGTGACACACAATGCGCATGGTGGAAACGCACTTTCCAGCTGCATCCCTGTACACACAGGAACATATGGAGAAGCCATCTCCAGCCACTGGGCACATGTGCAGAGATTTTGGAACATATATAAAGCACATGTGAGGAATTAGCTCTTTAAGTGTACCCTGGATTGAATCCAACACTAAGCCACCATGTCCTGGTTCTGGGGTTTTTCCTAGTCTTTTATATCTACAGTAAAGTCTCCACTGGGAAACGCTGCAGAACTTAGTGTTTCCCCGACTTACCTCACGGCTGGGGGAAGGGAGGGAAAACTCGCAGGGATGTGATATTCCTTGCGACACGGCTGAGCTCTTTTTACAGGTTTACAGCTGGGATATAGACCAACAGGACGACGAGTCAAAGCCAACTGACGCGGTATTGGGATATGATCCCTTCTCCATTGCCGTGCTCACACCTGAGCTATTCTACTTCTTTCTCCCTTCCTTCTTCCAGAAATGTAATTTCCAAGCTTACCAAATGTTGCCAAGTTATTCAATCAGCACCAGCAATTTTAGTGGGTGCAGCTAACATGGGTCAGCATGACGAAAAGCACAAAAAGAAACCAGAAGTTATGTCATCTATTTATATACGTCTCAGGGCTTGATATTGTTGGGGGGGGGGGGGGGGGGGGGGGCGTCAGCTTGAACCTATCCCAGCATGCATTGGGTGAGAGACAGGAATACACTCTGGACAGGTCACCAATGCATCACAGGGTGCACACACACACCGTTCACTCACACACTTTCACACACTCACAAGCAATTTGACCTAACCTGCATGTCTTTGGACTGTGGGAGGAAACTGACGGGGACACGGAGAGAACGTGCGGACTCCACACGGGAATGCTGGGATTGCACCCTGGGACTTCCTTGCTGTGAGGTGTCAGCCCACTGCACCACCTTGCCGCCTACTTAGCGTAGCTCGTCTGCTTTAGTGATGTTACCCATACTGCACTCTCACTGGTCTGGGAGTGTAGCACAGTGGGTAAGGAACTGGGCTTGTAACCGAAAGGTCGCAGGTTCAATTCCCGGGTAGGGCACTGCCGTTGTACCCTTGAACAAGGTACTTAACCTGCATTGCTTCAGTATATATATCCAGCTGTATAAATGGATACAATGTAAAAATGCTATGTAAAAGTTGTGTAAGTCACTCTGGATAAGAGCGTCTGCTAAATGCCTGTAATGTAATGTAATGTAATGTTAGCCATGTCTGGCACGTTTACTCATATAAATCAGAAGACATGCGCTTAGGTTCTCCAGAATCGTCCTTTCGAATAAGAGCATCTGCCGAATGGATGTAATGTAATGTAATGTAATGCAGTGGAAAAGACACAGCAATGCACCGAGTGTCAGACTATAAGAGTGGAAAGGATGAGACTCAATGCGGTTCTAGAAGCAGCTCGTGGCAGTTTGCGGTAATAAGCACAGAGGGCTGTGGATTGCACAGTGTAATTCATATTCATCTCCTTGACTCCTTTGACATTACGGATTTCGACAGATCGTGAACTTCAGGCCCGATGAGGCGCAAAGCACAAAAAAAGTTTCTCATTTTCACTCATGTTCTTTGCAACAGATATCACTTGTTTTTCAATGACCTCTACGGCATAATCAACGCAGGACAGTAGAGTTGTGTTAGTGATGAATCGTGTCTGTTTTTTGGACAAGCAAATGCAGCTTTTTATCTTTGCAGAAACAGTCTATTATGGAGAGAGACTACTCAGAATTCTACTCTCCTGAACTTAGCCCTTCCTGAACTCTTCTTGATGTGAGGTACTGTAATGGGGACAGTCCAGCATATCTGACTTGATGACTAATTGTCTGAGGGGAGTAGCCTATTAATTGCAGGAACTAGCTAACTCACTTCCCCTGTCTTTGACATGAACCAGAAGCGAAGGAGTACAATCTGTATGGCAGCCGTTCAGTCATCGTATGATGCTGGTCGCTAGGATTTCCGATGATACCCAAAAGGAATACTACATTTATCTTATCAAGTGATTTTGGGCCTTCTAGCCGACTGAATTTTTTGGAAATTTCATTTTCATCAAGATGCATTCCTTAACATGTGCCTTATAATCAATTTCAGTTTGTCAGTTAATTCCCAAAATTAATACTTTTACCTCAAAATGAAAAACATATCCGTTGCTATCAAGCTCTGGTTATGAATGTCAATTGAAAAAATGAACAAGTTTGGTCTCATCTCAATATTGAATACAGGTTGTGCCCTTTCTTGGCAATGACCTTGGCATTTTAAATATGTATAAAGAGTAGCAGTCATGACACATCTGTGTTAAAAATTCAGTCTTTCATCCAGAATCTTTCAAATACTGAATATTAAATTAGAATTATATGCTGGTGTTTACCAGTTCTACACCCTTTGGATTAAATTATTTATTTACCATAAATAAAAAAATCCACTGTCTGACCCTGCAACTGTATATAGTTCCCATGGTGATCGTGCTGCCTGCTGAATCAGGACGGCTGGCTTGAGTTTCTTTCCCAGTCACTGAGAATTCATATTTGAAATTCAATATTTAACTGATTTAACGGTCATCTAAAAAGGGAAATGAACGCAGGGCTGCTTCATGCCTATTGGAATAAAGTTCTTGATGGATGGTTCCCAACACAGAAAAATATTCAGTGGCAATTCAGCTCTCCCCGAGTTTATGTGAGTCCAATAGGGATCAAATGTACTCTTTCAGGGTGAATGTGCACTGTCAGAGTTGATTGAACACAGTGTATCTTAACATGTAAGATTCCTCTAAGTGGGTGATCAGTCCAGATCCGCGGTGGGGGGGGGGGGGGGGGGGGGGGGGGGGGGGGGGGGGGGGGGGGGGGGGGGGGGTGGGGGGGGGGGGGCGGGGGGTATTTAACCCTAGTGCTTAAGACAAAGACAATGGGGCCCAAAAGTGTGAGAGAGGGCACACAGAAAGGTTAAACCTGAAGCATTACTCTTGATTGCTTACATTCACACCTCAGTGGGTGAGAGACTGCTAAAAAGGCTTCACCAAACCACGCCCCTTAATACCCCATGACACTGTCCAGACATAATTATAGTTCATGTTACATGGCAAAGAAGCATAGCACCACTTATAAGTGTGCTGTGGACATGATGGTAAATTATTATTAATAATAGCAAGTGTATTCACATTAATGTGTTGACTTCAGCTCTCTCGGATGTCTAGGCTAACTGCCGTTTGGTCAGGCAGTTCCAGCAACACAGTTCCCCGAACAATTGTGTCCCTCTTCGTCGTGACTCATGCATCAAAATCCCGTATCTGTATTTAATGCACAGTAAACTGCTTGACAGCTGTTGGCATTATGGGGAATAGGCCTGAGGCGTTTCAGTTCATAAAACAATGCAGAGAAAAACAGCATATCCAGGCCACAGCAGAATGAGGTAATTGGACTCTTGTTCAAAAGAGCATATAATTATAATTCTTGGCTATGACATTAAGAACTTTTTTTTTTTATTTTAAAAAAGAGCGACCATTTTGTGTATAATGGTTTTCAGTTCTGAACCTTGGAAGACACTGTGCGGCTTTATATACACTAGTTCCAGACAGAACTAATTCCGAACACATTCAGGGGCAAGTAACACATGTGCTCAAAGAAAGCTTCAGTTGTTGTCAGATTAATTCTTTAAACCATAATGTAGTCCTTCATATTTCATGAACAAGCAACTGTGAATTTGGAATAAATTATCTAGATTTTTCTTTGCTTTAAATGGTCGCTACATATGTAAAATTGATACATGAAATGACATTGTAACATCAGGAGTTTGTAAGTAGACGAGACATGGTTACACATAGCTCATGGTAACACCAGACCAGGCTTTCCTGGGAGGGAACATCTCTTTCCTTTTGTATGCCTGTGTAGGGCAGGGCAGCCCAACTATGTTCTCGGCGATCTTCTGCCCTGTAGGTTTTCACTCCAACCCTAACAAAGCACACCTCATTCAGCAGCTAGAGCAGGGCTGCCCAACCCTGTTCCTGCAGATCTACCATCATATAGGTTTTCACTGCAACTCTAAAAAAGCACACCTCATTCAGCAGCTAGAGCAGGGCTGCCCAACCCTGTTCCTGCAGATCTACCATCCTATAGGTTTTCACTCCAACTCTAAAAAAGCACCCCTCATTCAGCAGCTAGAGCAGGGCTGCCCAACCCTGTTCCCTGAGATCTACCTGAGTAGGTTTTTATTTCAATCCTAATTTGGCATACATGATTCTACTAAATAGCAGCTCAATGAGACCTCTAGCTGTTGAATGAGGTGTGCTTTTTTAGGTTTGGAGTGAAAACATACAGGACGGTAAATCTCCAGGAACGGGGTTGGGCAGTCTTGGTGTCTCTGTCCAAGCAGTCATGCTTGGAAACCATGAAACTCCTAACTTGGTCAGCTGTTACCACATCCGCTCTGCATCTTTGTCTGCTATACCCACGGTTATTCCTTCACTACTCATTGTGGTTTCATAATTCCTTCTCCCACCAGCGGAGCACCAGCTCAAAATCCTGAGTCACTCCTGAACCTGCTGCCTGTGCCCACCCCTAGTCTGGTTCAGGCTGGGTCCTCCTGTGCAGCCTATGCTGTTTGGGGAGTTTTTCCTTTCCATTCTCCATTTGCAGAAATGCAAGCATTTAGGTGGTCGTACGCTGTATTGCAAGTGCAATGTGACAATTATTTGAAAAATTGCGTCATTTAAATAAAGTTTCATTTGATTTGATGGACATTTTCAATGGTAGAACTACTTGCATGCATCACGCGCAATCGTAGGAAAGTCCAACTCATCAATCCCATGTTTATTTTTTTTTTTGTTCTTGTTTTTTGGAAAAATATTGTTTTCTTGTTATAGACAGCTGGCCCTGACAGTTTGCTGAAGTCACAGCCAGCTCCTTGAAATTTATTGTCAAAATTAATTACTAATACAGTTCTAATAACATTCTTCTGCTTATAACTTTTATGGTTATTAAATCTGTTTTTCCAACCATGGTGTCTAAACTTCAATGCATGAAACTGACAGGCTGCATTTTTGCAACACTGAAACATTATTATGGAGGTATTGTGGGAATGGTAATTGGTTCTGGACAGTAGAATGAGAATTAAAGAAAGAAATAAATGCTGCATGGATGCATTGTTTATTTTCCAAAGATTATATTGAAAGCATATGTTTAGATATATTGTATTGTATTGATATTGTAAACATTTAAATGGAAAATGTCATTTTCTTCTGAGCGATTCAGCATTTCCTTGTGCTGTTAAACTGTTATATAGTATAGTGCATTTAGTCTCCAATGATTTTCAAGCAGTAATGAATTCATTTACAAATCAAAAGACACTAGTGTTTTACTTATACTTGGATTCTTCTGTTGTGTTTTTCCATTTAAATTTGACTAACTGGCAGTTTCCTCTGTGGGCTCAGATGTCCCAACAGTAATTCACGTATTTCACTGTCTCCAAACAAAACTAGTGGGACTCACTTGGATGTATTGAGGCCTCTTTGAAACTGATTAGAACAGAAAGCTTTGTAGACTTCAGCTGTCAGGGTTCTCATTCAGCAACCGATCCTCAAATCAAGCCAAAAAAAAAAAAGACACGTGTTCTTTCCCAAGGCCAGGATTAAAAATCTTTGAATTAAATAAAAAATGGACAGATTCTGCAACAACAAAATCGTGCCTCATCTATCAAATCGTGTTGCATCCAAAAGTGCCATAAATGTGATTTAGGGGGAGCTATACTACATCAGCTGTAGATCATGGCTCGCCAACAATGTAGTTACTTAAATGGGAAATGTGAATAATGTGTTCACGTACGCTTCATGAGATCAATGTCCAACATAATTTCATAATGCATATGTTCTTAATGACTGGTGACCAGAGCCTGTATTTTATTCTGCTAACTGAGCATGTAATTACCTGCGAGAACAAATCCGCCTCTGGACCAACTTCAGACAAACTTTTCCTTCCTGTGAAGAAACTGAAACGGTAAATGCACAGACAGTAGTTCCTCGCCTCCATCCAACATTTGGTATATATGGTCAGTTTTCTCAAAAACCCCAGCGTCATTAGCATTTTCAGGTTTACAACTTGACAGTCTACAGTAGTACTTATGTTGTCACACATATTTTCTTCAGTAAGAGTTTTAACTGGTTGCCTTTATCTTCTGAACATTTTGTAAGGGTCTGTTAAAAGATGCGTATAAATCAAGGTTATTTGTTTATGCTCATCAGCATGAATCCTTCTTTTGTGGAATGCACTTCTGGAAGCGTTCTTCATTTCTTTTTTTATTGTTGGCGAGTGTAAAAAACTTTCCAACAGTAAATGCTGAATTTGCACTCAGCTAGATATAAACCCCTCCTTTCTACATCATTAAAGAGATTAACTTTTATGAGATATCAACGTGTCAGATTACAGTCTTACATGCTGATATCTCTTATGCTGATAAAAAGAAAGGTTTTAGGGAAAGAAAATAAATTATCTAATGGTGTATCCACTATGTAACTTTATCAGATACAACAAGGGGTGAAGCATTAAATTCTGGACCCTGTATATATGTAGTCTCTGTGGGCATTTTTAAACTTGTAGAACAAAGCAAACTTTGTACTCTAGGCCATTTAAACAACAGAGCATTACTCCACAAGTTGTCATATCCTTTAGAAATACTTAATAGGTGTTGTGTGCAGAATTCACAATATTCCCTGCAGTACTACTGAAACCAGTTTATTTTAACACTTATGGATGTAAGTCTTGACTTATAAATACTGGAATATCAATTATAATGAGTAGAGAATTTACTTAAATGTGATATTCTGTATGTTATTTCTATTAAAACCACAATGATTTGATCCAGTGATAAAACTTTAATTTGAACAATATGTTCTTGATGTTGTTGCAGAATCTTAAAATCAGCATGTTTCGGTTTTTAAATATAAATCCCACAAATTAAATACATGTGAGATATTTATCAACGATACTGAAAACATAATCTTTTTTGGTTTGACTTTAAACCAGTATGTGTCCCAAATGTTTATGGACTGTATAATATCTTCATTAACATGATTTGTCACCTTTATAAATCATGCATTAGCCCAAATGCAATTCTTCATGAAGTATAACATAATTCATAAAGAATTAACTGAACAAGTATCTTTTGTGACAAAGAAAAAATCAACATGCTTTGATTTAAAAAACAGATTAAATCCAGGCCCATGTTCGAATGACATTCTGTGTGCACGGCACTATCATTTTGGCAAAAACAACTGAATTTGACTGTGAACAACCCTTTACAGGTCCAATTTAATGAATTACTGCGGAACAAATACTTTACATTTCACCGCTCTTCGATCAATACTAGGAAACGTGCAGTTTGTAACAGTGGTTAACTAGTAAAGCATATTTAGTGCAACACTGAGTGGAAATCATCTGTAAGTTCAAAATGAATGGATATACTAAAAAATAGGCAATTATAAAAGAAAAGGACTACTCATTCTTCATACAGTAGTGAACCACAGTATTTACAGACAGCAGGGCATCGCTGAATAACGGTCTATTTTTCTCTCTGGGACAGTCTACAGATATCACAGACAAATAATTTCAGAATTTGGTGAAACAGAACAATTAAAAATGCATTCGCGTGATTTTGTGTGGAGGTGAATAAAAATAAAAAAACCCCATTGAAATCATGACTGGCTTCAGTAGATTATCCCAAAAGAAAAAGAAAAAAAAAACACAGCTGTAATGCCGCAGAGCCATTGACCCATCGAAAGCTGTTATGCTTTTAGCCTATGCAGCTCCGGTCTGAATGAACGCATTGCCAGTTATTTATCAATAAAAATGCCTTTGCTGGACTTGAACAGGCAGTCGTTTATCATCTCATACGCTGTTTTTCTGGAGACGTAGCCTGGCTGCGTGTGAAGGGATGATCAAACCGTTGAAACTGCCTCTTGGCCATCTGAAGAAGACCGGTGGGAGCGGGAAACAAATGTTATGGTCCTTGGCGCCGTTCCAGCAACTGCTCATTCAATGTGAACTGGCACCAACAGAGCAGCAGCAGTAGTGTATACGTATTTTACGTTGCATATAGTGATTATATTAAATATGATTATAGCGATATTTAACGATTACAAAAAAATAAATAATGCCTGTTGCTCCAATGCAGATATGCTTGTTAAGGTGATTAGGGCCCTACAGACCATCAGAAAATGTCAAAGAAAAGATCTGATGATGTACCTGTACTGCACCCCACTACAGCACACCTGGCATCTTCTTCTTTCATTGAGAGCCTCAGGGAAGTGCCAAGGCCAACAATTTTCATAGCTCCACTATTTCTGCGAAACTTTTGTGATACCCAACACTTTCTCTGAGTGACCTTGATTTTCCATTTCTCTCTTTAGTGTCTTGAGAACTCAGAATTCTGAATTTTTCTCTCAATCTACAAAAGCGATATTGTTGTTGTGTGTGTTTGTTTGAAGGATATACATTTTTTAATCTAATTTTAGTCAATGGGAATTTTTGATATTATTGAATTAGGTGTAATAAGACTTTATTCAACTGCTGAGATCTTTCGGTTTTGCCAAAACCTTTCAATAAATGTGTTTAAACCTTATGACCCTATGAGCTTGAAGAGCATGTTACTCTTTTAATAAAAATAATGTGTCTGGCTAAAAAAAACTTTGAATCCAACATATGTGTGAAGAACTTTGTGTGTTGTAGTGGTGCCCGTGTAACTGTAACAGAACTATTTTTCACAAAATATGTTTTCAGTTTTTAAAGATAATGAAAACAATAATTTCTTTAAAGATCTATTGATTGTATATGTACAGCAAACAGAAAATTAATTGAGCCTGGGAATCATAATTGACAGCTGGCGTACTATTAAAGTCCATAATGTTTTCACAATGGCTTTCAGTAAATTTCCAGAATATGCGGTTTTAAAAGCTTGCTCTTATTTTCCGGGTGCTGGTGTGCTAATCAAAACTCCGTTGACGTGTTACACTTGCAAATTGGAGACATGGTTTTTGGCAGCTTGAATAATTGATTGCAGATGATTTCTTGTGGATCACTGGCTTTCCCTGCCACTGGTTGAAATATATCTGTCGGAGTTCTACCAGTAAATATAAAATGAAATGATATATCCATGAGTTCCCATGTTGGGACTGACATTTGTATTTGTGGTTTCAAGCTGTGGGTTTTGATGCTATACTTTTATGGGAAGTCACTCTATATTTCCTGGATGCATTCAGTAAAATTACTGCAAAAATCCACAACAAAATGTCTAGTGTTTAAACGACTATAACAGTGTTAGATCACCTCTACAAATAGTGATATAGGAATTCAAACAGTGTTTATATTAGTCCAACATACTCAACATGCCCTCTATTACCAGGACTTATCTGAGATGATTTTACACTGAAGACAGAGATGCACATGGTTTTTATTCCCGAAATTGTAAGTTGTTTTTCCTGCCGTCACATAAATAATGGCATTCTCTGAGATTCTGCCAAGGTGCGCAACGTGCGACGTAATTTAGAGTTCATCAGTAATCCGCTCCGTTATAAAAAAAAAAAATGTTGACATTCAATCCTCAGTCTTTTAATCATCCCTGCATTTTTCACCTCTGCCCGGCTTTGTAGGCCTGTCCGATTCCTGCCATGACCTCGGTCAGTTTGAGAGAGTGCAGGCCGGCTACGCCCGCTGAAATGTGGGCAGGCGGCCCCAGAAGGTTGCCCTGCTTACGCAAACTTGGGCGCACGCGGGCTGCGGTTGCCCGTGCGGCCATAAGGGGTCGCTCTCACACACTGAAACTGAAGCACAGGGTACCGATTGGGAGATGCTCATTTTTAGGGCCATCGAGAATGAGGGAGAGTGCTTTAAAGCTAATCTGTGTGTCCAGACAGGCACGAAGACACCGCTTTTATGAGAACGGCAAATTGAGAGAAATAAGTCAGTAGAAGCACTATGTTCGTGAGAGGTATGCTTCTCTTTTCATCTCTTGGCATAAAAATGATAAAATGACGGGGCCGTCAAATGACACTTCCTGTTAGAGCACTGGCTCTCAGAGTAGTAATGGGGCTGTGGTGAGATATTGAGTCAGTGCCAGTGTTGACAGTAGCAGGAAGTCACTTAAGGCAGAACTTAATGGGCCATAGCAACCGTGGGGGGCGGGAGGGAGAAGGGGGGGGGGGGGGGGGGTTAGCAGGGTGGTCCCTGCATTTTAAAACTCAGCTTGAGGACTGCAGAGTGACATAAAGCGGCACCTGTGAAAACGCGTTTGCAATCCGAGTGGGTCGCATGCACGTTTGCAATCAAGGCCACGCCACCGGTCAGTGCGCATTCAATTTCTTTTTCATTAGGCCCTTCCCAGCCAATGTCCAGTGCAGCGGCTAAAGATTCCTTTATGGTGATGGTGGGAGGAGAGCGGGGTGGGGGGGGGGGGGGGGGGGGAGAGAGTGAAACTGTTTCCCAGAGACCATTAAAGGGATAGCTTCTCAAAACAGGTGGTCAGCAGTTACTGCTGTGTACGCTCATGCGCAATAAATTCCTCTGACTGGCAGCTTTCCTCAGCTCTGTCGGGTTCCACGATGTTCAGCGGCAGTCGTTACATAACAAAAACACCCTTGACCCACCCCACCTCGCCCCGCCCCGCCCCGCCCCGCCCCACCCCACCCCACCACCCCCGCCCAGAGGCCCACAGCTGATTGGACCAGCCGGCAGCTTCCAATCTTTCTCTGTCAGTCCCCTGTTTAAAGTTTTTTTTTTTTTTTTGGCAGGGGTGGGTTTGGGCGTGGTGTGACGGACAGTGATGTATCTTTTCAGCGATCTTGAATGGTGGTGGGGGGGGGCACTTGTGTGTCAGCAGGCGCCCCCAGGCCACTTCGAGCTGAGCAGACACACGATCATTCTTCCCTTCCCTTCCCAGCATGCCTTTGCTCGTGCCCTGTGTACAGGCATGTACTGTACCTGCGCCAGGGCCGGTGGCAGTAGGGTTTGTGAAACTCACGCTGTGAGCCACCCAGCCCTGTTCTGGAACACAACAACCCCGTAGCCTGTGTTTATCATCGGTATTTTGCAGCTTCGGTTCATTTGGAAAAGGGTCACAGCTCCATAAACGCTGTGTTCCAAGGTCATTCAGGCCCTCAGTGAAAGGACACGGGAGTTCGGTGTGATGCCATGTCTTTTGCTGCAGGTTGGGAATGTGGAGCAGGCGGTGTTTTGCCTGGATCTTGCGGGGAGAATGCACTGATGGTGGCAGTACGTGGCCGCCCCTGGTTCTTATAACATGAGCTGGATGCAGCTGCGCTTCCAGGAAACTTTTACAGTGAGAGAGTCTTAGTCATCCAAAAAAAAAAGGCTCTCTGGCAGGTCAAGGATTATACAGGCCAGGGCCACAATTTACCCACGGAGGATATCACTATATTTTAAAAGGTTCGGTTCTTGCTTCATATCTCCATACCTTTCTGACACAGTTTAGTCCTGTTTATTTGCAATTTTGTAACATGATTCCTATGAAATTAATAGTATGTGTGTCAAATCAATGCTTTCCACCTTCAGTCTGTTTATGACAGTTGAAAGTTTAAATTTTATGCCTTTCTCTCTCTGGAATGGCCAGTTTATTTTTCCGTAGTCATTGCTGTAACATTGCCTGGGGGGTGGGGGGTGGAGCTCACTGGTGAATCCCTGCTGCCTGTCTATCAAATCCCCGCCACTGGGGGGGGGGCTCTAACCCTAATTGAGACTTCAAACCCACCTAAAAGAATAAAGACAGGAAGTTAAGGGTTTCTAAAATCTTTGCATAGACTAAGTCATTCTAATAGTAAATAGTAAGTAAATAAAATTGTATTACAATGTCAAACACCCCTATGGTGGGTCATAAAATTTCTCAACCATTTCCTTGACTCACTCATTGCATTGGCGCATGAATTGTTAAGAGAGAACATAACAACGCAGGGATGGAATTACAGGAGAGCCAAATTTCGATTCGATCTGATGTTTTCTAGATTAAAGCACAGCTCAAAGACCACGTGTGCAATAACCAAATACGTTTCACAGAGCGCTGTGTTTGAGAAATGCACGAGATGACAGCTGAGGAGAACTTTCCAGTCTCCAGCGAGTCCAAGTTAACCGCACATTAAAGATACATTTGTTCTAATGCGGTGGTAAGAGAGGCACTTTCTTCGCCCTCTCTGTGTATTTAGAGAGGAGCAGTATCAGGTGTCTCTGAAGGCTGAATCTTTAATCTGACAACCTCCAAGCCTTGCTTAACACCTCCTCCGCCTCTCCCTCTCCCTCTCTGTCATTCTGTCAAACTCTTTCCCCTTTCCTCCGATCCCGGGGGCACATCTGTGTACACGGAGCAGACATCATGTGAGAACAAGCTCAGCCGCTCAGCCCTACTGCTCAATTCTCCATGAGCAATGACTGCATCCACCCCCGGGAGTTACAAAAAAAAAAACAGCCTGTCAAAGATCAAGCCTCACATCACTACCTTGTCTCTGTATCAAAGCGAACACCCAAAAAAAATCTGTTTGCACAGCTGGTTTTGGAGTTACAGGACACGGCTTGTTTGTGTTATCAGGAGTAAACAAGCAGAGGTGAACGGATAGAGGGTTCCGTGAAAATTGGATGCCTTTACAATACTGCATTTTTTTGCAGTTTTTGGCTGGACCGCAACAGCGGGGCCAGCCCTACGAACGCGAATGTCTGTGACTGAGTGAGTGATGAAGTTACACCATTGGTCGGCCGAGTTATGAAGTTACACCGTTGGTCGGCCAGATGAAGTGTGTTAGGTCCAGCCGTATATTAGGTTTTGACCTGGTCTTGTTAAACATCTACCAGTGGATGCCTCAAGGGCGCACTGCTGTATCCCCAACTGAAAACCAAAGGATATTGGGCAGCAGTGTAGTGTAATGGGTAAGGAGCTGGTCTTGTAACCTAAAAGGTCACAGGTTCGATTCCCGGGTGGGGCACTGCCGTTGTACCCTTGAGCAAGGTACTTAACCTGCTTTGCTTCAGTATATATCCAGCTGTATAAATGGATGCAATGTAAAAAGTCGCTCTGGATAAGAGCGTCTGCTAAATGCCTATAATGTAAAAAAAAATGCCTGTAAGGTAGGATATGAAAAGATGGATCCAGTACACCACCATGTGCAAAAAAAAAAAACTGTATTTGAACACAGGAATGCATTTTACAAGTTTGCAAGTTTGATGTCTTTGTTGCATGTATTAGGTCTAAGTCCTTCTCACATAATACAAGTGCGTTGGGTGACAAAAAAAAAAAGTTTCAGTGAAAATAATTTTTTAAATTATATATTTTTTTCAAATGAATTTCCCTTGTAGTGTATGCTTCAGCACAGTAGAATATATGGTTCTTCTGATTAAGATAAGAGACTCATGTCCCCTACAGGAGACGTAAATGCTGGAGATTACGAGGGTCTAAGGGAGTATTGGGTGTGGTTAACGGAGTCAGAGTTTGGCAACTGATTATTCGCTCCATGACACTGCGCTGTACTCCACAGAACCATCACCTCTAACAAGATAAATCGGCTGCTCTGTTATCCCTGGCCAAAATATCTGTTTGAGTATAGAAAATGAGTTGTGTTTTTGGTTATCAGCCTTAATTCATCTCCAGCCTTCACCTGCACTTGCTTATTTGCTCTGAGTGATAAAAATTAGTCACAGACTCACAAGTAAAAAAAAAAAAAAAAAAAAAACAAAAAAAACTGTGCCTTATAGCGTTTTAATTAAACACAACTGGACCGATCAGCCTGTTCCATCCAAACATTGACCGTGTGTGTTGTTTCTACAACAAGAATTCTTATTTCTCCGGCTTTGATGGACAAACAGGATTTGAAAAATAAATTCACATTTTTCATTTGACTTCCGAAATTAAGTAATTGTACTCTTAATATACTTACGTGCTGTGTTCAGACAGCCATCAGGCATCCTTGAAACTGATTTAGATGATGCTGGCCACAATGAGTGGAAAATTCTGGTCCTGGTTAAAAAGTAGATTCCCTAAATATAACTTTAAGAAACCCTGAGCTTTATTGTCCATGAGTATTATTTGGAGAATGCATACTTTCATACATTGATTGTTTTTTTGCATTTGCCATATCAATACAAAGAAAAATTCTGTATTCAACTGGAACAGGGTTTACATGAGTGCTATAGGGAGTAAATTTCTCTGCATAAAATGCAAATTGTAAACAGCACCTTTGTCTGATTACAAGAAACAAGCTATGACATCCGTTTGACACATGGGCAACAAAGGCCAGTAAAACAGCATTAAATCTGTTCAGGGAAAATGTATAAATAATGTGCCAGGGGTATGCCTATAAATAATAATTTAGTCTTCCGCTCGATATGAGCCATTTTTTCCCACTGGTGTGGAATCTGAAATGAATGGGACACAAGGGACCTGTAGGAAATGGTGTAAAAAGACCAGAAAGTTCATCAACATAACCATCTTTACCCAACAACTTTGCTGCAGAGCCAGACGGTGGAACAAATGAAACTAGTGCCTGTGAACCAATGGAAAGAACAGAAAACTTTAGCTAAAGGAGACGGTTTTTCAACACAACACATGGCAGGTGAATCAGGGAAATCCCCAATCTACATCAAATGGCTCCCAAAGGAACTTCTCATTTCTGTCCAATGGGTTTGTAATGAACAATGAATATGCCCATAACAATGCTAGTTACCATTACAAAAAAAAGTTGATTATTTGCACTACGGACATATTTTCAAATGCTTGTATCTGTCAAACAAATTTAAAATGTCAATAAAGATCTGATATTTTCTAAAAGTATATCTATACAAAAACTTGCAATTTACCATTCACTACATGAAAATGAGTCACCACTGAAGTATGCAGGTGAGCGTCCCATGCTGTATATTATTTTACAATCATTCAGCTGTACGGCATGTACAGCATCATGGTGATGTATGGTGCTGTGTGTGTATATTTATAGCTACAGGCTGCTCTACAGGTATTAACACCTCTTCAAATGACAGAGGATAAATACACTGCAAAATAAAGTGGCCCTGTGTGTCAAGGTATGATTGATGCCAATTCAAAAATATATTGCTGACTGCAAGTCAAATTCAAATGGAAGCTATGGAGGCAACCAGTTGCAGCTTGTATTAGCAGTCAGAAGCTCAATAACAAGATATGACTGAAATCTTTGCAGCCTGACATGAATTCATTTATTTGCATATTATGAAAACTCATATTTAGATTAACACGTAACTCGAATAGACACCTGCCCTTAATAAATGTGATTCATGATTAAACATTACATTTATTTGGCAGACGCTTTTATCCAAAGCGACGTACAAAAAGTGCATTTCATGGTCATAGACAACTGCTAAACACAGGTTCAGTAAGGTACAATACTTATTTTGTACAGCTATTTCTAGCCAAGAACACAGTTTAGTTCACACAGTGAACACTATTCAGACCTAACCTCTGCAAAGCCAACTAGGCAGAAGAATAAGCTACAGTATTAGGACAAATACAAATGACCAAAAAGTGCTGGGATGGGGCAACATGTAACAAGTGTCATGAAAAGGGGTGGGGGGGGGGGAGGAGACACTAGTTTGTGTTCCCCACCCCCACCAGTACACCAGTGGTAACCAACCCTATTCCTGGAGATCTACAATCCAGCAGGTTTTTGTTACAGCCCTAAATTTGGCACACCTGACTACTAATTAGCAGCTCAACAAGATATCTAGCTATTGAATGAGGTGTGTTTTATTAGGGTTGAAGTGAAAACCTACAGGTCAGTCAGACCTCCAGGAAGAGGGTTGGTTACCATTGCTTTTTACACAGTCCACCAACAACTTAAGTAATCACCACAACTGCCAGTCTGTGCATGCGGAGAAAGTGAGAATTTCAAATCTGTAAATCAAAGTCAACCATGTCAAAAAAAATAATTAAATCTTAGTTGCATAACTGGGATGGATGCCTTGTAGGTGGACTGGATATCCTCCACAGCTCCAGTCATATACATCTAATCCAGAGCGACAGAACCAGCTCCTTGCATTTGGATTCACTCCAATCTTGCCCCACAGTTGGATGTGATGGAAAACACCACGCTTGTCCTGATCAGCCAGATCCTTCCTAAAGCTCAGGGCAATAAAACAAAATGGAGCCTCCCTATTCCCTGTCCTCATTGCACCCTGAACTACATCATAAACATATTTGCCTTATTTCTACAGTCATCTCATTTTTATCTCCCATGGTATATCTTTGCATGAAGTCTGGAAATATCTGGAGGGAGAATTCAGGGACGAATGACTAGTTTTAAAGTGCATTTAGGAATGCATTTTAAATTTAAAATGGAGGAACAGACTGCAGGAGCATGAAGGTAGCAATTGCAAAAGGTCTACCTGTAATGACCCTCACATGTTAAAAAGCCCTCAATCCACGCAAACTGCAGAACTTCTCACTGAATGAGAAACAGTGGCACAACCAATTCACTCTGCAAAGTAAACTCAAAACTGCCCAGTAGCCCCTAACCTTCCCCTCCATACCCCAGCAGATTAGTAAACCTGTAGTTATCTAATCAGTTAAATTAAAAAAATACCTCTCTTCCATCAGGATCACATGATTACTAGACTAGCTGATTGAAAAAAAAAATCAGTAAAAAGGGCTAAAACATATGCTTGCCATAAACACAAGATATATTGGCACCATTCCCAAGTCACTTCCTCTAAATATTTGACAGAGAAGACTAAACCACCTCACAGGTGTCCACTGCCCCCAGTTTGGAGACACAAACCCTCCCCTGACAGCTACCAGCTGTGTGGAATTTAAAGGGAGGCTTGGCCCTCGATTGTCTTCTCATTGGTCAAAAACACAATTGGCTCAGTAATGTAGTAACCACATACCACCGGTCATCAGTTAAGATACTCCATGGTCCTCCAGCACCTAAAACAGAAAAGAGCATAGATAGCCATAAACATCACACGGAATGATTAGGAAAAACTTGACTAATAAGCTAAACAAATATAAAACAAGCTATACATACAGAATTCATGAATAATGCAATAACTAAAACTATGCTTATTTTTAAATGTACAGCCACTCCCATCAAACATAGTAGGAGAGAGAGTAGATGTCCATATTTTAATCCCTTCCACTATATGTTCTAGCATTCCAGAATCTAGTACAGTGCCTTCCAAACCTGTTCCTGAGATCCACAATCCATCTTGTAGGTTTTCATGTCAACCCTAATTTGGCACACCTGATTCTACTAATTAGCAGCTCAATGAGATCTCTTGCTGTTGAATGAGATGTGCTTTGTTAGGGTTAGAGTGAAAACCTACAGAATGGTGGATCTTCTCACACAGGGTTGGGAACCAATGTACTAGCACAGTGGTCTCCAACCCTGGTCCTGGAAAGCTACAGGGTCTGCTGGTTTTCATAGTGACTTTGCACTTCATGAATCAATTAGAGCACACAGTTGGTTACACAGTTAACGCAACTCACCTGGTGTCTTGGGTCTCAATTGGGTCTCAATTAAGGTGACAACAAAAACCAGCAGACCCTGTAGCTCTCCAGGACCACGGTTGGAGACCACTGTTCTAGTACATTAGGACTTGCTCTGCTGAGGGAACCATGCCCCAGCCAACTCTGGTTGGTAGCAAGAGGCCAGCTCATTTTTAACCTCGTCTGACCACATCCCTCCCTTCCTCTCCCTTTCTTCTTAGCTGTGTACTATGCCAAAGTAAACATTGACTTCCAATATTGAATAGAAGTGTAGGGTTGTCCTCGGATAAATCACTTTTGCAAAAAAAAAAAAAAAAAAAAAAACAAAAAAAACTAAAAACTAAAAAACAAACACATGCAATGAGTCGGGAAACCAACTAAATTAGGGCCTCCTTATCGTGCTTTGACCACAACATTGGGGAGTTCAAACAGCTATGCCAAAATATATAAAATGTAGCTGCACTCCCATTATAAGATAGTATAAATGATATTGGAAGTTAAACCCTGTAATTAAATAAACTAACTCCATAATCTCAATGCAATGCATGCAATACTATACACTGGTATAGCAAAAGGGGGTTGCCGTGAGTTTTTCCATGATTACTTTCAGCCACCCCTAGCTCTAATAAAGCCATTGTGAGCTGTACACTACACATGTTTTATGAGTAAATTTCGTTTAACAGCTCTTGCAAAGCCGCATTTATCTCCGCTTGTAGGCCTATTTGTACACTTTGGCTCTACACATAACTGCTTGTTTTAGACACAGTTTCCAAGGCAAAGCAAAATTTATGTACAATATGCAAGTGCTTGCCATTGGTACAAGAGAGTCATTGGTGAATGGTCACGCTGTAAAAAACAGTTTGTTAAAAAATGCAAAAACACTAGTAAGCTTTCTAGCATTTCAGACAGCCAGATGGATTTGGGCTTTTAAAAATCTAAATTTAAATGACGTGCTGCGTGTTAATTCATTTTTATGAAAAACAAGTCAAAGTTTTAATGAACTAAAAAGGGGAAAACTATTTGTTTACATGATTCTGAAGAAAACTTTGATGTTGCAGCTGGTGTCAACCTTTGCTCTGGTTTGGTTCGCCTTCCACTGAAATATTTCTTTTATTCTGGAAAAAGAATGTCATTTCCATTGCAACATCTGTCTTGGTGGAGGCTTAAAAACTCATAATTCAAAATGAAATGTAACCGATCACAGCAAGTGTCCACAGGATGAAAAAAAAAAGAACAACAAAAAAACTAAAAATACAATTTTTGATGTATTTCCATCTGCTCGTTGTGGATTACATATCACAGAACATAGGACCAGGATGATAATAATCCCAGAAAATAATTACATTTCTGAATGCTTCCACAGTCTAACCTAAAACCAGGATTTAATCAACATTTGTTCTTAACTTTGACCCACATTTATATTATGCCAGTATTATGTTTTTCCTATAAAAATGCATTTTTGCTGGGTCCAGTGATAAATTTGTGGAGAAAACTGTGCGCATTAAAAAAGGGAACACTGGGTTTGAATCCAGGCCGTCTTTTGGAGACAAAGCACACAGTGGCCTGGATTCAATCAATAATCTTCCCCACCGCATTTCATGATCGATCACATTTCACGGTTACGCGTGAAAGTGGCCGAACGGGAGTAAGTCTGCAATGTCCCCTTCAATTCTTAAATCCTTTTTGTTCCCTCGATACTGACTCGGCTGTTCGCTGTTCAGACGCTCTGTGGTTTTCCATCGGCGTGTCTGCAGTCGGGACGGAGCAGCGAGGCGCTGCGCCGGGCCGTCATCGCATTCCGGAACGCTGCGTGTTTTTTTTTTTCTCTCGCAGCTTTATTGGGATCAGCTGCTGGCTATTAGCATTACCATTAGCATTAGCATCCGGATGCTGATGCAGCAGTTATCCTTCCCTGCCGCAAGTCCTCTTGTTTGCCAGATGCCGGAAACAGTTTTGTCATGGTTCAGCATCGTTCTGTACAGTCAGGCAAAGAAAGAAAGAAAAAAAACAGCCTTTTCAATATCCCACCTCGGTTGTCATTTTAAAATATAAAATATCAGAGCGATTGAAGAATCAGTTAGTGGCATCGGTGAATTATGTTATGTTTGGGAAATGGAACTTATCGAAATGTAACGGATCAAATGTGCGCAGTGATACGCTGGAATGAATGCTTATAATCTGTTGTTAAATTAATGATTAAAACTGAAAAGCTTGGAGTTTTCTCCTGTTTTCAATTATGCGTTGGCTTTCTTTGACCAAAGCATTGTTGGGCCCTGAGACATTTACAACATTAATGACAAATGGAGAAGGAGCTGGATGAAAAAGAAATACTTGGAAAAGCAGTGGCCCTTAAAAGCAGAATGTAATATGATCACATGGATGCACCTTTCTATTTATTAAATGACATTATCATTAAATAACTTCTTAAGAAGTTGAAACTGAACCTGTGACAAGCATTCTTCCACTCATTTTCCTGCTCCTTCTGAGGATTATCCTGCAGGAAAAACAAAGAAGCAAAAACAACAGTTTCAACATTAATGAGGTACGTACAGTACGCCAAACCTTTAGGAATTTCCTTCAATAAAATGATAAAAAGAAATATTTTCATCCGATCCCAAATTGGTTGCATGAGACACAAAGCCAGGGTACTGAAGCACGCTGGGATCTGTTTAATGGCCTGATTGTCTTTTCACACAACCGTGTGCTGCTGCGTTTTGTGGTCAGTTCTGCTGAATGGCCAGTTTCTCTCGTTCGGCTTGTTACTCCGGTAGAAATATATACTAGACCTGCAGTCGTATGCTGCTGTGTAAGTTTTGAGAAAGAAACTCTTTCCTGGCTAAAACTAACTGTTAAATATCACTCTGACATTATGGCACAACTTCGACAGCAGCTGCAGAGGTCATACTAAATACTGTAGGTGTATTGATATTTAGAGCACCACCTACTGGCCCGTGGAAAACTTTTCATACTTTTCACAAACAACGTCCACACATATACTGACAAATGCGCACAAAACACACACGCACACACACACACATGCACATGCACACGCACACGTACACATGCACAAACACACACACACACACACACACACATGAACACGCACACATGCACAAACACACACGCACACATACACATGCACATGCACACACACACACACACACATGCACATGCACACGCACACATACATATGCACAAACACACACACACACACACACACACACACACACACATGAAACACACACGCACACATACACATGCACAAACACACACACACACACACACATACACATGCATACACACACGCGCGAACGCGCGTGCAGAGCGTGCACAGACACAGTCGGGCCAAAAAAATGCAGCACATCTTGCCTCTGTTCGTAAATCAGTACAGTTCGTGTTCTTGCTCAAAAACAGACTGATGAGGCAACTTGCTCTCGGTACCCCAGCCACTGCTGGGCTGCGGCAGATGTTTGCTGTGACCCTTCTACATGCTTTAGCGGAAAGAACAAGGACATTCCCTTCTGCGCGTTTATTATGGCGGCAGTGTGGAATAACGGGCCCTGGTCTAATAACCTAAAGGTCACAGGCTTGATTCCTGGGTGGGACCCTGTCTTTGTACCCTTGAGCAAGGTACTTAACCTGCATTGCTTCAGCACATATCCAGCTGTATATTTGGATACAATGTAAATGCTGAGTAGAAGTTGTGTAAGTTGCTCTGGATAAAAGCATGTGCCAAATGCCTGCAATGTACTGTAAATGTATTATGTGGCCTTCCTAAGGCTCAGCTTGTTTGAAATGACCTTGAATCTGATATTTGTACATTTGGACACTCAGCGACCAAATTACTTAAACAGACATTTGCAATGTTCAAAATGCTGATGGATTTGTAGTAATTGGCGTATTATTTTTTGGTATTAGCTTCATAATTAATTGTGGATTTACAGTGCTTTTCTCTGAAAGGTGCTTTCCTTCCATTTTTGGACTATGCACTTGGATCTAAAATTAACTGCTCCATAAGTCTACAAAGATATGAGTATATGCCAAATAAAATATGGTCCTAAATTTTAATATTGGTGGCCCGCAAATTCAGTAAATCATAATGGCATACCTTTTTCAGGGTGAATGCAATTTTCAGTGTCTTATTTCAAGTGTTTTGCATAGTCAAAAACCAGAACAGGCTTGAAGTGGCTTTCTGCTTTTACAAGCTCATCTAATCCAATCAGCAAGTGTACAATACAAGCAAGTCAGGCTCATACCTCTTTACAGTGCAAGCACAGGCTTGGACAAATAGGTACATTTTTCATTCATCACTTCCTGAATTTTCTGTCAACCTGCCAATCATCTCTGTGCCAAGCATGCCTGCATCATTGGTTTGCTGGCCAAAGGGCGAATGGTGTCTGACCATTCACGATATGCATCTCCATGTTATCACATGTTTCTGCTAACATTATCAGGGATATATCAGGCCATGTCACTCTAATGAACAGTTATTTATGTGTTTAATTCTGCACAGACGCGGAGGAGAGTTCCATCTTTGCCAAATATGAATTATCACCTCCGTTAGTCTGAAGGGACACTTTAATAACATTTACAGCCTCTCAACCTAACCCCCACCCCCATATAACGTGGGCTCCAACAACAGTTTGATCTTTTTAGTTGTTAGTTTTTTTCTCTCTCTTTCTTTTTTTTTAAAAGTGAAGGTGCTCACTGTCTTCAATCATGTGCAATTCATTAGTATTATTGATGTGGGTACTCAAACTGGAGTGGAGTGACGAGGTTCTAAATAAATCCTGCATTGCTCTGGGGCTCACCCCCCCCCCCCCCATTCCCTGCACAGTCCCGTATGGAGTGCAGGCTTCAAGGGACCTTGTGGTGTATGTACCAGGTTATCAGGGACTCCACGTTTCAGTGGCCTGATCCCTTACATTGTCAGAACGATATTTTATTTGTGCGTGTTTCCACGTGCAGGAAAATGAGTTCTCATAGCAAACCTAATTCATTAGTAATGCAAAATTAACTCAATCATGAATTTATAAAAAAATAAATCGTATTTGCTAGTACGTTATGTAATTAATGGACACAAAAATACAATATCTGAAAATATTAACACCCATAATAGATTTTATTGAACACTTGTTTCAAAGGTGAAGTTTGTAGCAGAAAATGTGTAAAGCCATGTGCACACCAGGAACCAATAAAATGCTTTTTAAAAATGTTTTTTTGAAAAATTAAGGCTGCAGGATGCAGCAGTTACATAATTAAATTTCAAAACAAGTAAGAAAAACCAAACAAAATGAAAAAAAAAAAACGTACAGGATGCATTAACCTCTGAGAGAGCACATTTTCAGACATAAAAATGGGTTGGAACTGTCAACATGCGTCATGTCGCCAAGCATTGTTTATTTAAACTGAAAAGTGGCATTCTGAATTTGAATGCAAGCGCCATCAAAATCATGGTCATGCAGAGGTAAATGCCCTAAGCTGCCCCTTCAATCTTTCCTCCCACGTTGCAAATAAAGTCATTTACAAACATACACTTCTTGGTCTTATTTCACTTGCCGTTTCCAGCTGTGATATATATAATATGACATATATAATATTAATGATGGCACACACACGCACATACACACACACACACACACACACACACACACAGACAAGCACAAATAGCTTGTATAGGGCTTCCGAATTTTACTGGCTGCTTTTGGACTACTGGCTACCATTTTTTTTTTTTTTTTTTTTTGGACCAAGCCTTTCATTGCATGTAGGGATTACATACACCAATATTTTCTTTCACAAAAAAAAAAAAAGTTTTGTTTTTCTTTCTTCTTTAATTCCGTTGATCTAGTCTATCCACAACCAGTTCTCCGTCGAGCGTGTTGACCAGGCCATGGGCCCGTGGGTCTCCTGATGTCCAATGATCATAGCTCCTCGTATTCATAAGGTGATGGTGCGTTCTGCTAGCATTCACTGACGACCTCTTCTTCGGGTGTTAACTGTGAACAGAGAGGAGGACAAAGTCACCCGCTGTGTTCTCGTCAAACGAATAGCATGCTATGTAATAGCGCTGCAATAGTTTTTTTGTTGCTGGAGAACATCAAAGCTGGACACACCGTGACCACTTTCAAATCCTTTTCTAAAAACACTGCCGTTTTATTTACATTCACCCAAAAAAAAAAAATGAAATTAAAGTATGTTTCCACCTATGCTGAGTAGTATCTGTCCATCCAGACAATTTTGCTGAAATGTGGCGAGTTTTGTAGATATTCGCTGCAGCTCGCTGAGAAAGCGCAGCTCATGGTTCGTCGATGTCTGGCGCTTTGACACGAAGATGCACCCATGAGGTCCATTTCATCAGGCTGAGCAGCAGCGAAGGTCTATAAAACTCATCACATTTCAGCAAAACTATCTGGATGGACAGATACTACTCCGGGTGGAAACATACCTTAATTTATTTATTTTTGGTGAACTTCTTTAAGGCTAGTTTTATTGTTGTGTAACAGCAAAAAACAACAACAACAATAATAACAATGCTATCGATAACTTTTACGTTTATCTTTTTTCGGTGGGACTTTTTTCGGTCTTGTTGGTTTTCCTGCAATAAACACAAAAGAAGAGAATCCACAATCACTAACGAGCCATGAACTCATCACGTTTTTTTTTTTTTCAGTTCAATTTAAAATTTTATTCATGTAGCGCTTTTTACAGAGAACTGTCACAAAGACGCTTTACAGATCAGCAAGGCAAGAAGAGCAAACAGAGCAAACAGAGCAAAAACCAGGCCTGAACCCCCACACAGCAAGCACCTGAGGTAAAAACTCCCAGTTGGGAGAAAACCCTCAAAACAGCGGCGAGAAAAAACTCCCTGATGGGAAGAAATTTCGGGAGGAATCCGACTATAGAAGGGGGAGCCCATCCTCCACTGGCCGGCCTGGTATAAAAGCAGTGGCATGGCGGCGATGTAACAGCAATGTAATGAGCGATCTATCACAGCAAAATGAAATGGGTTGAGCAGGCTACAGCTGAGGTAACAAATAACAGAATAACAGAGGACCAAATTGTGGAGTTCAGTACAGCGCAGTTTAGCGTAGCCGGGCGATAGATCTGGAGCTCCAGGCTGCGTCAAGGCATGGGCATAGGGTGCAGCAGGGCAAAAGCAGTCCGTGGCCGTGGAGCGAGGGACAGGACTCAGAGGGCGCCGAGGAGGCAGGCTGGAGCGGTTCAAACAGGCTGCAGCGGCGACTGTTAGCGGCCATCCAGGCTCTGACCTGCGATGAGTTTGGTGATTTTTTCTGTGTCTAAGTCAATGTTCGAAGCGTCGCCCTCGATGGTGGTGAAGTGGGAGTAGCTGCTCCCTGAGGAACAGAACAGTCAAAAACCCAATGATGTCAGATACCATTCTCAAGAAACTGTACTTCTTCTTTCTAGGTACAATAGTGTTAAGGAAATAACATTAAAAAAAAAAAAAATACAAGAAATTATACAGAGAAAATCTTATATAAATATAAATACTCATTTTAAATGATTTTGTATATAAAATAACATTATTAAACTATACATATAGAACACTAATTACTGATTTTTAAGAAGATACTGATTTGGCTTTTCTGGAATGAAACCCCTAATTGTTGTTACACACCCAGCAGAAGTAATTTTCCAGGCCCTAATATCTCATACAAGATCAAGCACGGACAAACGTTTCCAAAAGTGGAGAAATGCCAAGATATACCCAACGAGTCTAAAGCTGAAAGTAGCATTTACGTGAACACATCCTTAGCTGCAGTTGGCCTGGTTATATTTGCCATACTCTTGTGTTTTTATTAAATGTATTTTGTTTTAAATTACATTTTTAAATTAATTTAAAACATAATAGATTATCCACACTGGCACATATTAAGAAGCAGTCTTAGTTTTTTCTAGACTGGCCTGTGGTCTGTTGCATTACATTGAGAATCAGAAAGCTTTCAGCAAACGATGCAAGCAATGTAAACACAGTCATTCCTGTGTGTATTTTAAAAAAATGCTATTTTCTCATTAATATTTGGTAGGGATGGGGAACTAATCGCCAGATGATTTACTTTATCTATTGTGTACATTTTATTCGAAATACCATTTACAAGACGACTGAAGGTGCGTGAATACATGATATGTTTAATGTATATATCAGTTACATATATATATATATATATATATATATATATATATATATATATATATATATATATATATATATATATATATATATATATATTTTTTTTTAACTCATAATCACCCTCCAGCAAATGTTCTGATATTTACAGCTTACATTTCTGCAAAAAAATGTTTCCTACTATTTTATTATTCACACTCATTTCTGTTCAGGTTTTTTTTTTTTTTTGTCATTGAAACAGGTTGTTTTTGTGAACAAGGCCCATTGTGAGCTCATCTGGCATCCTGCTCCCTTCGTTCTATAGCTCCACTCAGAACTGACCTTCTTCCAGAAGCCCCTTCAGATCCGCCTCGCTGCCCACATCACCTGTGAAGACAAAGGCCTTTTAATCACAGGACCTACTTTTTCCTTTGAAAAAACACATTTCCTGGGACCTTATTCAATCAACTTCAGCATGTTTAACCAAAGCTACTATTTCATGTGTATAAATTTGTATTTTATTTGTAAACATTTTTTGTTTTTAATTCTCAAAAAGTAACATTTTTGCTCACAGGTTTCTTTGTAAGTGTAAGTAGTCGTTTCAGAGTTCTTGCCTGTGCAGGTGTATTTCAGTAAGTAAGGGTTACACAACATAGTGTCAGCAGCTTTTAAATCATCTGGCAAAGATTAGATAATTTAAATATTTTACCCATCATTTCAAAGCTAATCTTGCCAAAATCTAGCATTCCAGTTAAGAGCCGGTCTAGCTCAGTTAAAAAAAAAAAAAAGTTTTGCAATCTAATTGGGATTCACTTTGATGGCGTATGTAGTGAGTGTGTTTGGAAAGTATAGGTGAAGAAAACTACGAAAAGGTAAAATACAAATCTGAAACTTTGTGAAATAACGATAAACAAGAATTTCAACAACATTGATAGTGACAACATTGCTTTTCTATGTTACTTGAATTCCATATGTGTGCCATGCACTAAACTACTTACCTAATGTGTGTCATGTATGGCATACTGGTGGCTCATTATACTGAAAGCAGTTGTGGGAATTTGTGATTTTTTACCTGAGACGACCCTGGTGAAATGTGTTACGGTGGGATCTCCTTCGATGACCCTTGTAACCTTGGTAACAGTGGGATCGCCTTCGATGACCCTTGTAACCTTGGTAACAGTGGGATCGCCTTCAATGACCCTCGTAACCTTGGTAATGCTTGGCTCCCCTTGAATGACTCTTGTGACCTTGGTGATGGTGGGATCCCCTTCAATGACCCGTGTAACCTTGGTAATAGTAGGTTCCCCCTCAATTGTCCTTATAACCTTGGTAATCTCCGGGTCTTAAAAAAAAACAAAAAAAAACAAGCATGAAACATTAGATTCCCTCTTTTAAAAAAACAATATTTTTTTTACAATACCATTCAGCTGGAATGTCCTGCGTTCCATAAGCATTGTTTTGCTGAACAGTGGTGCTATGCAGGTCACACGGTGAGAAAAATCATGCAGGGACAGGCCTTCAAACAATGAGGGGGGGGGGGGGGGGTGGGTGGTACAGAAAAACCTCTTTCAGCATGCCTCAATCTCAACACACTCAAATCTCGGGAACTTTAAGAATCAGACTCTTATTTTGGACTGAGAAGCGTATAACACAAGTAGCTCTCGGTCCATAAGCAGGGTGGAGAACAGTGTTGGGCTTCTGGAATTAACATCATACAAGGAAGCTTTCAGCAACGCCAAAGAGATTTAGCTGGTGGACATTCATGGCCTAGTTCAAGAACACTTGGGGTCATTGATGTCTTTGTTCTCTTCAACCAAAAATTATGCAACGGTATTGTGAAAAACTTTATGCTCTTCAGGTTGTTCTGAAGTCACCCTAGTCACATTAACAGTATATAGCATACAAGTACTTGTGGCTTTTGTAGCCTTATTATACGATGAAACAAGGGATACCCTCTGACGGTTTGAATGACAATTATTACTGAAGAAGCAAAACTGCCCCTAAATTGAAAGAATTTAACTGTGTCGATACGATTACCGCCAACTTCACGCCCGAGTTCCACGGACAGGCAATTAATGTCCAGCTCCAGATGACTTTAAGCATTGCTGAAAATATAGTCTATAGACAAAGCTATAGTCGGTGCACTATACGGACAGCGGTAACCAAGGTGATCGGCCGCGTCGGGCTAGTCACTTGGTTGCGCGGTGGACCCACAAAAGTTTGACCCGGTGGTTTTGGCAAAAAGCGGTGAGCGTCAGCCTCGTTCAGCGTGGCTGCCGGGAGCAGCAGAGCCGGTGCTCGGGCCCCCTCTATACCTGGAAGAGCACGGGAAATCCTTTTCGGGGGCGCTGCGCGATACCTGTTTCTCTGCGTTTTCTGCGTCGCATCTGGACATGCGGTACAAAGTCACACACGCCGTGGCGGCTTCGTCACGACAGGTCATCGGAGCAACGCGCACAGTGCACGGTACTCATGCAGTTGTTATAACAGTACATTTGGGTAATTTCATTGCATTATCAGATCAGCTGGGGAGCTGTAATGGTTCACACACACACAGACACACACACACACACACACACACACACACATATACACACGCACACATACACACACACACAGAGACTGAGGCAGAAAATATTACAAAACCACATCAGGTATGAAAAAGATTAATAGATGGTAAAAAAATGTCTGGTTTCTCATCACAGTTCCACAATGGTAATATAAAATTAATATTTTATATACTGATAAATACATGCCTTTTTTTTCAAGTTTTACCTGATTCGAAGACACGGGTGATAACTCGCTCTGGATATTTTGAGAGAGAGACAAAGAGAGAGAGATGGAGAGAGAGAGAGACAGAACAACAAAAAAATCATTCATCTGTCCCACACAATAAATATCACTGCCAACCAATGTCGAATAAACAGACATTGGACAACAGCATCAGGTTTGGAAAATAACTGTACAAAAAAAAAAAATGTAGGAATTTTAACAGAATAAAGAAATTAAAGAGCAGTTTACTTACTCATGAAAGTCAGAGGAATTTCCTTGTATTTGTGTCCGGCCACATACTAGAAGAGGACAAACAGTTATGATATAGATCCCAATCGCATGTGAATTCATCACGGGGAATGCAGTGTTGCAGTCGCTAATGCTGCTGCTGAAGAATGGTTTCATTTCCTGATGTGGGCCACCTGAACAACCTAACCTTGTTTTTACACGCAGCCTTTTCACATAGAACACCTTCAATTTTATATTCCCTCACATTTAAAAAAAAAAAAAAGATATGTATACATAACAAACACATCTAAACATATAATACGAAAATATTTTATGTACATTTGAATGCATTGCTTACCTAGGCAATTTATACATTTTCCTGGAATAGAACATTCTTTTTCAACAGAAAATAAGCATGGTTCTTTTCCAATGAGTAGGAAGCAAGAGAATGACGAGCGAGTGCAATGAGTGTGTGTGTGTGTGTGTGCGTGTGTGTGTGTGTGTGTGTGTGCGTGCGTGTGTGTGTGTGTGTGTGTGTGTGTGTGTGTGTGTGTGTGCGTGTCTGTGTCTGTGTGTGTAGATGCTGGTGTCCTTACCCTGAACTGAATTTGCGTGATCAGTCTTCGCAACAGGGAGAGCAAGTCCTGGCTTCCAACGGGCAGCTCTGGACAAACAGACACAGACAGACAGTCACATTGAGTCCTCACCGATTGCTTAAAATCACAGGCTTGGTGATCCCAAAAGTTCTGTCTCTCTCTCCGGTCAAAGTGAAGCATTCCAGTCGGATCTTCCATGAAGGATGGGACCAAGTGCAATATTGCGGCGATGGATGTTCTGTGCTATAATGTCACACCAGAAACTCTTGCTACCGACTGGAAGCTTCTAACAGTTAGGAGGCAGAAAGGATGAAAGGTACACAGGAGCTGAGTATGAGAGAAGTCTATAGGCCCAGCGGTTATGGAGTGGTCATGGTCATACTGACTGGTGCTTAATGGGGCTGGGGGAGCCTGGCCTCCCCCATATTTCCCCAAACCGCACCCTCATCCCCCATCCGTTCCTTGTTAGCAAATGCACTCACGTCCACGGTCATAAACCCCCCCCAGGGCTGCTATTGCAAATTTCCCACCCCACTCACCGCCCCCCCCCCTTCCACAAATGCAAATCTATGCATCCCCTCACCCTCACCCTCCCCCCACACCCACACCTCCCGGTCCACGACCGCAAATCTCGACCCCCCGCCAACCCCCATCCATGATTGCAGTCTTATCAGCCCCCCTCCCCATGCTTACAAGTCAAACTCCACCTATGCTTTTACCCCAGTTTGTAAGGCCCTCTGTGCTCACCTGCGGGGTACAGTAGGCGTTTCACAATGTGAATCACTCCATTCGATGCCATCACGTCAGCGTCATCCACGCCCACAGTGTTCACCTGGAGACCATTCTTGTCCTGGAAACAAAATGAAAACAGTATGGTAAGTATGTGAAGCTGAAATTATACCAATTATCCCAGAAAGTGCAGTCAGGAAATTGCAGGAACGATGAAATGATGCATTTGAAGGACTGATGACCAATGTTTGTTTGTTTCTTTTTTTTGTGAAATTTTTGGATTAGCATGTACACAGTACAAGGATGGACTCAAATCAGCCATCTTGAAACAATGCAACACTTGAACAGCAGCTGGAAGGGAGGACAGGAGGATCATGGGAACTTAAAGAGGGGGACTGGAGAATCATGGGAACTTAAAGAGGGGGACTGGAGAATCATGGGAACTTACAGAGATTACTTTGAGGTTGCTTCCCTGCAGGGACTTCAGCAGGTTGGTGACTCCGTTCTCCAAGCCAGCGCCAATGAACACGCTCTTGGTCAGGTGGTACAGTAGGATTGTCCTCAGGGCGTTGATGTCACCTGATCAGGAAACAGGGGTCACACAGTAGCTCTACTGATCTCAGCTCCGAAAATGAATCTGCATATTGTACAGTAAAAATCTCAGCAGAGTTGATTAAACACTGAACAGTTTTCTGCACAATAACATGAGAGGATAATAATAACGAGAGGAATTGAGTGATTTCCATGGAAAAGTAAAACAAAAGAAATGGAGAAAAAACTGGAGCAGTGAAAAGAAGGATGACCCACTCGTCAGCAGCGCTATGTCCCGTTGGCTCATGCCCTGGAACGCATCATCAGTCGGCGCAAAGAGAGTGAAGTCGCCCTCCTGATTGAGCAAGTCGGTCAAACCGGCAGCCTCTATCAGGGACAGGAACATCCTGCAGACAGCAGCAGATCACAAGGTCAACTGGCCTCTCCCAATAGAGGGGTCGCGGTTCCCATTCCAAGGAGATTCCATACCAAAAATAAATACAAATAAAAACCTATTTCTGAATGAGTTACCCGTGTGTAACTTACTTGAAGCGTCCGTCGTCCGTAAGGATCTGGAACATGGTCTTCACGGCTGGTTTTATGAGGCCCTTCATGAGGTGGAGGGCCCCGTTGGTCCCCTCCTTGCTGCCCCTCACCATGCAGGCGTTCTCAATGCAGACGGACTGCGCGGAAGAGAGACCCAATGGCGCCACGTCAGCCTCTTCGCCAACATCAGCACCCGCACCCCACTCCCCCCACCCCTGCCCCCATCCCCCCCCCCATCCCCCCCCCCCCCCCCCCCAAACCTGGGTCCACAACACCTGGGTTTGTGCTTAAAGAGGTATAGCTTCTCTGTTTCTCTGACTGCAAGACTGCACTGTATATGTAGACTCCTCTCGAAGACTACACTCTATATGCAGTTTATAATGGAAGACTACACTCTGTGTAGACCGCACTAAGTCTGCGCTTCATGTGTAAACCAAGGGTTTCCAATCTTATCAAGAAAGGGAAGGTGTGAATGCCAGTTTCTATCTTAACCCAGCACTGAGACACCAAATTCTTTTTTATCAAGTTCTGGATTGAAGATCATGATAAGTTAATTAGTTCAATGAGGTGTCATAGTGCTGGGTTACAACAAAAACCTGCATCCACACCTTCCTTTTTGGATTAAAGATTGGACACCGCTGGTGTAGACCGTACTGGAAGGCTACACTCTTTGTGGTGATGAGGAACCAATGTAAAGAGGTAGATGACAAGCCAGTACAAAACAGAAGAGAAAAGAAAATTCCAGATTATTCTTTCCAAGGCCGCTGTTGCCTGCATGACAAAAGTAATCTGATTTGCATTAGTGACGCTGGGTAATGACTCTCAGATTCTCAGGATGTCGGTGTGGGGCCAAAGGGGGGCCGTGGGGGGCGGGCACTCACAGTGCGGTAGATGAACACCCTCAGGCTCTTTCCTCCGATGCTCTCCAAGCGCTGGCCGTTGTACAACTGGTTCAGGAGGAACTTCTTCTTCAGGACATGGTTCTCCAGAATGATCTTGAGGAGGCGCTGGTCCATACCCATCACGTCATCTGTGGGTTAAAGAGTGATTTTACGACTACTGAAGGAGGCAGGGTATAGAGATTTATGTTTTTGTTGCAGGCATTGACATATAAGTACAATAAGGCTAGCAGTTAAGCAGACATTGGTCAAAGTGAAACAAAGCCAGATGTAGCCGACAGACACTTGTGCAGACCCAGGGGCCACACTGCCACTTCATAAAAGAGACAAAAACCAGACAAAAAAAAAATCCCTTGAGAAAAGTTTGAATCAAACAGACCCATCTGAAAACAATGTACCCGTCTGGTCTATCAGAGTTTTTCTTTATTGACTAAGCATATGATTCACTTGAGGAAACAACAATCACTCTGAAAAAATGCCTCAGATCTTTCCCAAATGCCCTGCCTCTACAATACCTAGCCACAATCTGAGAACCCTGTTTGAATCTGATGTCTGAAACACCAAGTTTTTAATCAGTGCTAAATATATGCACTGCTGTCGTTGCGCCAGGTCCCTCTTGACAATCAGTGAAATTCGTCCACAAAAATAAAGGTTAGCAAAATAATAGATGACAAGCCAGATGTGACGAATGCACTAAAGGCCAGGACCTTAAAACAACATTAAAACAGGGAGCTTTTGATCAGGGCTCAGTGCGCTGGCCCACGCTTGTAAGTCAAGAGTTTTAGAATGCATTTCGGGTGCCAAGCTAAGAGTGCGCCTTCCTTGGCAGATAACAGCTGTGGAATAAGTGACGTAAGCGGCGAAATGTTCCGGAAAGGCAGAACCTCACCTGTGAAAGCCGTGTTGACGGGTGCCAGGAGAGTGTACTCCTCCTTGGGCCTCATGGCAGCAGCCAATCCCAGCTCAGCGACCATATCGCCAAACGTGCCCTGGGACTCGCCAATCAGCTCCGTCACCTGTTTAGCTGTTTAGAGGAAATTTTAAAAAATACTTAAAACATGTTTAGAGTTCTGCCAGTTTAAGATTGATTACCTGGCCATCTGTACAGTTGCTGTAAGTTTTGGTGACATTGACTGCTGGATTTCATCAAGTGCATTTAACTGATTCATTAACTAATCAATTTAGCCATATAGACAGGCAATGCCAGGTCTTGTCCTGGAGAGCCATACAGGGTCTGCTGTTTTTTCTAATGTTTTTTAAATTTCACCTTAAAATCAAGAACCAGTTTAGACCCTAGAAGCCAAATGAGGTGAGATAGATGTGCAATCAACTGTTTTACTGTAATCAACTGTTTTAATTGTCGAATTAAGTCCATGGTAATTACACAAACCAGCAAACCATGTCAGTCTCCAGGGCCAGGGTTTGGGACCCCCTGGTGTAAGAGGTCATCAGATGGAATAATAATAATTTTATTCTCAAACAGTCATTGCAGTAGCAGTGCCCTTGCCTTGGTTTAAAATCATTACTCTCTGATCCCCAGCACTCTGAGGTGAGAATAGAGGGGGGCGATGGGCGGGAAGCTCACCTGAGTCAGGAATGAGCACCTTGTCGATCAGGTGGATGACGCCGTTGGTGGTGACGATGTCCTTCTTCAGCACCATCTTGACGCCGTTGACGGTTAGGCTCTCCCCGTCGCAGCCGATCTCGATGTTGTGGCCCTCCAGGGTCTCGAAGGAGGTTCCAGCCATGATGGCCTCCGAGCACTGGGCCGAGTTCAGGAGGTGGAAGTTCAACAGGGCTGCGTGGGGGGGATGAAGCGTGTGATCAGGAAGCCATCGGACGCACACACACACACATGCACGCACCCACACACACACACCTGCTTACACACACACATGGTGAGGACTTTACATGTCCTGACAGGACCTCATAAAGTATGGGGCTACATGATAAAAAAATAATAAAAAACATGATGACCCTCAGCATTTCTGCAGCTCAAATATTACAGCCCGATAGACTCTGTAGCCTGATCTCACAGCTCAGGGCAAACAAGAACAGACAGGAGACAAAGAGAGAGAGAGAGAGAGAGAGAGAGATCACACAGCTGCCAGTTTTCACAGCTTTGAAATTAAAAAGGAAGGAAGCTGCTGTTTTTTTCCTTTTGCCCCTAAGGTGATTGGTACTGTTGTGTGCATTTGGAAAAACTCTGCGGTCTGGATCATCTAATCGCTTTAGTGACACTAATTCCCATGAATTATTCTACATTAACCTGCGCTGATCTGCTCAGTTATTTAACCACTTTCCAAACCATTTTTTTCTTACTTTTTTAATGTTTGATAAATGCATGAGGAATTTTACAGTAGAAACATAGGATAATATGAATTTTCACTGGATTTTTTTGTATTGGAAAGGGTGTGGTTTTTTCATTATGGACTCGAGATGAGCAGGAATTTCAAGGAAGGCCTTTCTTAAGAAAACATCAGAGAGAAAATCTGTCAGCTTAAACTTCTTAACAGGCTCATCCAAACAAACAAACAAAAAAGTTATTCCTTCCTTTCCACACATTTTCTCTCAAAATAATCACAAAAGTAAATCCTTCTCCTCATTGTTGCATGGTTAAAGAAAGAGTTACACCTTTGTCATAACAAAAACACAAGAACCAAATAAAGTGACTGTGAAAAGTTCTCTGCTGTCAAAAAGATCATGACAATCAGAACAAAACCTGATTATCTTCCTGGTGACCTTAATTGACCCCAGCCCTTTCTTAGCCACACCTTTCCGGGGATACATTATAAACCTTCAGCCAGGCGCACGGTTTACCTTTGAGGACTCCCTTGTCGCCCATCATCCTCTCCAGAACATCGCTGTCCATATTGTCAAAGGCCTTGTTGGTGGGGGCGAACAGAGTGTACTGTCCTGACTCCCCCAGCTTGTCCATCAATCCAGAGTTATCAGCTATGGTCTGGATGGAAAATGCCGTTTATTAGTACTGCTATAACACTGTTGTCATACTATATACATACATACATACATACATACATACATACATACATACATACATACATACAAAAAAAATGCATAAAATTCTCATCATTATGTTATGTTATGTTTTACATACGTATGTGTAAATGAAAACCATAAACAGAAATAAGAGATCAAGATGTATATTATATGTAAGCCAATAGCAGTATTTCACCTAGTCTGTCCACTGAAGCAGTAGGAGAAAGTAGATTCAGGAATCCCACAATGCACTAAATACTGGACTGAAGCTACATGTAAGTTATAATATATGCATACACCATGATTACTGTTGAGCCGCTACAATAGGTCTGGATTAGTGTCCGTGTGATTGTGATACTAACTTTCAGAGAGGATAGGTCATCTTCAACTTCGATGACATCACGGATGGTGTTTCCTACGGCAGAGATGACGCGGTCAATGACATGCACCACTCCGTTTGTGGACACCTGGTTGCCGTGGATAATCCTGGCGCAGTTCACCGTGACGATCTGCACAAGGGGAGTGAAGGCACGTGACATTTAGCGTAATCTCCAAACGAAGCACCGCGTGACGTCATTTTGCTGAGATTACCCCCCCACCCCACCCCCCCCCCCGGCATGTGCAGGTCCGCATGCTCGTTAAACGTACCCCGTTGGGGTAGTGGTTGATGTGAAGGCCCAGATCGTTGTACATGGAGTTGACTTTCAGGCCGTCCTTCATGTCTTTGGTCAGCAGGCGTTTGTTGACCATGTGATAGCGAAGGGCGTTGTACAGCTCGATGTTCACATTGCTCTCCAGAGCGTTCCTCACTTCCTGTTGGGCAGAAAAGAAGAAGCGGCTTCAATCAGGGACATAGTTTGTTACCATGGAGCTCCAAAACACAATAATAATAATAATAATAATAACAACAACAACAATGACAACAACAATAATAATGATAACAATAATAATAAATAATAATAACAACAATGACAACAACAACAACAATGATATCAGTAATAACAATAATAATAACAACTTTATTTAGTGCTTTTGTTGTACGTGTGAAAACCGCATTACAGACATTTCAGAACAAAGTGAAACAATAAAATAAAGAAATATAAATAAAAATATTTTCCACATGCCAAACCATTAAACAATTCCCATAAATTCCCCTGAAAATCCCAGGTGTAAACATTCAGCCAGGAGACTCACAGGGTCCAGGAGCTCCCAGGCTTCGTTGCTGGGGGCGAACATTGTGTACGAGCCCTCCCCTTCGATCTCTGGCCTGAGCTCCGACATGTCCGCGTACTTCTGCGTTTGGATGGCGTTCACAGGGCCCAGCGTGCCATACACGTGGTCAATGGGTGCCACTAGAAGAGAAATGAAAATCAAAATTAGAAACATACACAGGGAAAAGATTTCATGTAAAACAAGACCAGGTCAAAACCTAGTACATGGCCGTCACTCAGTCACTCACTCAGTCACAAACATTCGCGTTTGTAGGGCTGGCCCCGGTGTTGCGGTCCAGCCAAAAAAATCAGCTCTGACAAAGTATCTTTAACTGGATAAACATATGGTCCTCATACTGGACTCGTTAAGTTAGAGTCAGAGGTGTCAATTAATTCAACGGTGAACAGGTTGCTATGCGGAACATGAACTCATTTTAAAACTTTAACTTTTAACTTAAAATTTAAGAAACTATGTGAGCTATGAGTGTAAACCATACTGGCAAACATGATAAAGGAGCATCTTGGTTCTGCTGAATGGAAAAAGGCACTGGCTGACTCTGCGTAGGGTTGCTGTTTTTATTGCTCTGATGCCAGCAGCTTCCCGTTGCCAGTTCGTACCGAAAGGCATGCAATCAGCCTTTCAACAGGGCGATCTCACGGAGCCTCGCCCCAGGTGTGTGAGTTCACAGGTGGGCGTGTTTACCTGCGGCACATCCTGGCATTCCGTCCAGCCGCATGTATCCGGGGCAGCACTCGTACAGCACTGTCCTGAGGGCAGAAGAGGACGAGAAGAAAGGCTGTTGCTTTTGTTTTGCAGTACAAACACACACTTCACCAGTCTGCTGGCATGTGCACTGTGCTGTTAAAAAAGCCACTTCCTTTTCAGGAAATGACAAAAACCGTTCTTTATTATTGTTATTACATTACGTTATACAAGTTCAATGGTGGCTTGAACAAACTTTACTAGTCCCTATGCCGTGCAGTATTGACAGTGTACAGCACACCTGATGGTGTGAGCTTTCAATTCATTCGTATCAAACTCAAAACTTCAGTTCTTTTTAATGATGTAATGACATATTCAGAGGGAGATGAAAATATACAGGAAAGGAAAGCTTCTTTATTCTAGTCTCACTGGCTGTAATAACTTTGTTCACAATAATGGGGGAAAGGGTCCAAAATTGTGGGGTACGAGGTTCAGCTGAGGATATCCAGTGTTGTTCCACAAACCCAGTAGAAACGAGAGCCCTTGTGGACAGCGGTACATTGCAGTAATTGCAACGGTTGCTGAACCCAAAGACCCATAGAACCATTCTGTGAAGCCCTTTTTTTGCTGACTCAAGGGCAACGATATTTTTTTTTTTTTTTTTATGGTGCCGAACGCACAGTGCTTTTCCATACTGTCTGAGTTTGTGAGCTGACTCATCGCCTGAACATGCCATGTGGTCCGAGTCCCTGTGCCAAAGAAACGGATGAAAACTGCTCGCTCATTAAGATTGTGTTGCCATGCCATTGCACGCATGTTGACTTCTCCCTACTTTAATGCAGAAGCAGTTGCATGGTCCACGATCAAGCTCTGGTTAACCTCTTCCCCCCCCCCCCCCCCCCCCCCCCCCATACGGGAAATTATACGCTGCAATCATGCACGTTTGCTGGCTGGAAAACACTGGCTGGAAGATAAAACTTCCTGAGTCCCATCCAAAAAAGATTTGAATCCAACAGATGGAAACTCATAAGTTAATGCTATCAGTATAATAACACCATGATATTGGATAACATGGCGATGTGGAATAACTGGGCAAAATGAAAATAAAAATAAAAATATCAGACCATGCAACAGGTAATAAACCATTCTTATCTGAGATGGTGCCATCAGCAAATGTTCTATGATGTGCAGGTGTCAGGGTTATTGCTCAGTTATGGCAGAAAGACAGACAGCTTAACTCCTCTCTCCAGGCCAGTCAAGGCACAAAGTATTTTTTTATGTTTGGCATTTATATAACCCAAAAAAGTATTCAAGTAGTATTCAAATAAGCCAGATTCTTTTCGAGGAGCACAATGAATTGGCGTAGTCTTTCCCCCGGGCTGCCATGTCTTTACCTGTACCACAAAGTACTACCCGCGTGAACAAAATGTTACAGCCGCAGGAGTGAGATGGCCCAAAGCGCAGGCGGCAAGTCAAGTCACGCTCACGGCGCGGAGTGCGCCGCTCGGACTGACAACAGCTTCTCCTCCTCCCTCACCTCTCTATCGCAGCCTCCGCACACCTAGTGCCATTCTAAGCCAGAACACGTGAAAGGCTCAGGAACAAAGGGGCGACTTACATTTACTTATTTATTTATTAACTTTTATTCATGCAGGGTAAGGTAGGCTGACTGAGCATGCAAGCTGTCCTATAGCAACGCCCTGTTTGTGCCCCCACCCTCCACTATCTCCAAGTAGCTTAGCCTGTATGCCTTTGGATTGAGCGGGGAAACCAGAGTACCTGGAGGAAACGCACGCAGTCATGGGGAGAACAGGCAAACTCTGCACAGAAAGGCCCTGGCAGTTATTCGAACCCGGGCATCCACTGCACCACCGTGCCGCCTGTTATCGAGTCAGAAAGTTCGAAGACAAGCATGCGTCCCCTCCAAAGAACCTGACGCTCAATGATCAGAGGTGTAAAATCCAGGTTCGGAAAGTAAAAGTCCTCCCCAGGATTTTTTTCCCCCGATCACCTGGATTTGCTATTTAGCACAATCTCTCAGCCAGGAGGGTGGAACTAATTAGTGATATCAGCTGGCAGCATCCATGGGTGATATAACACATGACAGGACTTTACTTTCTGACCTCTGAACTCTCCACCTCTGTCCCTGAGGCACTGCCACCCTTGCTGGCCAAAACCCGCCCCCCTTGGGTAACGCTAGTGCCAACTACGCATGCCCTGCAGGGCTGTCTGTTGGCACGCACACAGACTCTATACCAGACCATGGGGCCCATCAATGATCTAGAAAAGGAACTTAAACAGGATGACCCACCCCGAGCAGTAATTTTCAACTGGATTTTAAGAGAGATTTGGTGGGGTAGAGCCACATGCAAAGACGGCAAAACTGGAATTAGCCAAATGAGAGACTGATTACGTTGCACGAAAGTTGATGTCCAGCCATTTCACCGCTCTTACACACCATCTGATATGCCTTTAGACCTCTCTTTTCTGATAAACCCTGGCATGCTTTTCCTCAAAGCTTGTGATCTTGCCTCCACTGCTCAATTTGTGCTGTTGTTGAAACTGATTTTCTTATTCCACACGTGAAATCGACTTTAAATTGGTTTCAGATGAAGTGTACGTGCTGGGGCGTACTATTATTCATATTATATTATTCAAATTTAAATAATAGCGTTGTTGTGTAATAAAGTCACGTTACTACTCACGAATAAGCTATTCATGCATTCATAACAAATATGATGAATTCATGGAAGGACACAGCTGGGATTTGGCAATAGGATTAACATGAATATAAAATGGCTAGAGTATAAAGCAGAAGGGAATCCTCTGGCATGCGTATGTCCCACATGACAATGCAGCTTCCTCTCGCCCTGCAGTACTTCTGTCATGCAGTAATTAATGTACATTACAGTAACCACCTGGGTACCAAGAGTTTATGAGCCTATGAATTACCGCTCGCTTCACCACAGGTGTGTTTTTGCAATTTAAAACCAGCAGCACAAAAAGATTTTTCAGTATTTCTATACGCACATTATGTATATAAATTTAACTTTGAGATTTGTGTGCAAGTCACGATTATCTCTGCACGAATGCGTTTTTTTTTCATTTTTATGTTTCAATCAGTGACTCATCAAACGCAAATTTTTTGTTTTTCCCCTACACACGACTGGCCCGTGGCTCCAGCTGCAGACACGCTGCAGAACTGAAGCCAGGGTTACACAATCCACAGCGCTCTACTGCCTCCAGGGAGGGCAACAGGGCAACACAGGAGAGACGCGAGAGCCCAGAACTCATTGGCTGCCTTGAGACTCAGAGAAAAAAAATGCCATCATCTTCCCGTCAGTCAGAGCTTCTCATGCCTGGGGTAGAGGACAGTGGATGAGGTCTTTTGGGGGGGGGGGGGGGGGGGGGGGGGGGGTTGAGTGGAAAAGGAGGAGGGGTGCTCCCCGTCCAGTGGACAGTGGGAACCCTCCAGGCTAACAAATGCTTCCATATGTTTCCCCCACTGTGGGCTAACGCTAGCCAGGAACCAGACTTTTTGGGAGGGGGGTGGGGGTGGGGGGGGGGGGGGGGTGAGTGGGGGATGGGGGGGGGGGGGGGTGGCCAAACGCCAAAGCGCACAGAGTCTGGAGAGACCCGAGGTGCTCGTTTCCAGGAAAAACACACTGGAGGGGAAAAAGGAGTGCTCCAGCTTTTTTTTTTTTTTTTTTGCGAGGATGGGGAAGAAGGAGTCAAGATGGAGCACGGCCCAAGGGCCACCCTCTGTCTTTCAGCCGCGGCAGACAGAGCTGAGCTGATGAGGTCACTGCAGCTCCCCTGAGATCCAGCCTCAGAGCTGGGATAAAGTGTCAGCATCTCTCTCTGCACTTAGCTCCAGAGCCCAGGATGTACTCCATGAACTCCCGGCTTCAAGACCGCACCATAAAGCAGACCAGTAGGAGTATTCCACAAAAATAAATAAAGCAATACATTTGCAGTCTGTCACAAAGTCCTCGCAGGATGTTTTTTCACTTTATTCACCTCTTTTCCACATTGTCTATTAGAAGATGGGGGGTCACTGACCTGGACGAAGACATGCTGTCATCCTTAAAGTCATGCTTTTTTTTATTATTGTCTTTTCGTATATTATTGCCATTTTATTTTGCTGTTCGTTCGTATCTTTTATGCTTTTGCTGTTTCCTTGTATTGTGATTTTATACCTTATTCTTTGCCTGTTCTGGAAAGCACTTTGTGCTCTTTGCTTGAAAGGTGCTATAGCCCATAAATCAAGCCTATGGCTTGAGTATTGTCCTAGCTGGGTTACTTTGGTTTTGTTCTAACATACTAGTACTAGTCCTCAGCCCTGTGATGTGTCCCACAGTCCAGTATGTAATCCTACCAGCGCCAGCATGATTGAGAGCCTAAAGGGGTGGTTTATGGTAAGCCACAGCTTCACCCAGAGAGGATGGGCTGCTGTTGGCAGGATCTTCTTCACACTGCGCAATAGCGCCTCCTCTGGAGAGTGGGTGTACTGTGGCTGTGCAGCTCAAACAGTTAGCCACTGCTAGAGTAGCTGCATGGATTTGCATTTTAGGCTGTGCTTACAGTTGCAAATGGATATCCAAATTTGGGGAATAAAGAAACAAAGGAAACAAAGGTGGTTACAAAATAAAGATTCCTATGATGCATATTAATGAAGCTTGATAAACAAAACTCCTTAAATAAATAAAAACGCAGACGCCAGTCCAATGCAGTTGCACACATAAGTCACGAGGAACATGTGTGCGCCATTGGAACTTGGAAGCCTAACAGAAGACTGAGTTCTCAGCTGGAATTAACTGAGATAAACAGCTGCTAATGCACTAAGCCAGTGATGCAGTCACACCTTTACTATAATGATTTCCACGAGCTAGCCCGTGCGCCAAGCAAACATGCCAACATCCAGCAGCCTTCAAGGTGCAGTCCAACCGAAAGTGTTAATAACAAAGATCCGCACAACTTGACAAACTGTTGGGCAGTTGCTCTTTATCTTAATACTGATCACGCGCAAAAGACATTTTGTTGGATGATGCATAATTTGATTTAATAAACCCGTCTGACACAATAAACTGAGCAGACAATGCAAATGTTTGGAGCAGATCTGTTTTGTTGTAAAGAAATGCTTGTATCGTAGCACTTGTATGTGCTAGCAATCAGATAGATCTCACAGAAATCTACCAAACTTGCCCGTTAGCTGTGTATTTCTTTCAGCTGAAGCAATCATTGGTACACGCAAACTCTCAGCCAAACATAATTATATGCCTTAGCAGCTCAGATATACATTGAATTTTTTACAGTTGGCCTATTGGCTTACGTACGTAGCTACTTATAAAATCTGCTGTCCTTCCATTGTTGAAGGAGTGGAGCGCTACTGTGGTAGCTGGCTGCGCTTTGTCCTGCCGTGCAAACCTGTTTGATACCTCGGAGGTAGGCTAGCCTACGTCCTCGAGGAAAACGGCGAGTGGTGAATTTTTGATCATCTTTGTCCAGACTCTTTGGACGTTGTTTTTTTACGACGCCTGATGCTGAGCACAAAAAATTCCCGCAAGGCACGGCCCTGTTGTTTCGAAGTGCAACGAACAAGCGGCAGCAACGGCGGCGGCGGCGGCGGCGGAAACTGCTCTGGGCGCAAGCTGACGCTGCGGTTTGGACGAGTGTGGAGAACCACTGGCAACGGCGGCGATCCGCGGTTTTAACAAGGGAGCCGGGCCAGAATCAAAACCGAGTGAAAGGCACATCACCAGGGCTCTTACAGCCCAGTTTAGCGTGAGTACTCGGGTAGGTAGCCTCTGTGAATCACCCTCAGCCCCCCCCCCCCTTTCAAACCACGAAAAATGGCATGCTAGGCTAGTCCCAAACGTTACAGCGGCAAAATGTTTTGAATGCCAGCGGTTCGCCGTGGCCACCGCTCAAACCAGCTAATGATTCAGTCGGCCTACAGTATCTAGCAACACATTTATTACTTTGCTCAACGTACAATGAGCTCATGTTAAATTATGGGTCCTGTTTTCGTATGAATGTTATGAACACGTCTTTGTCGGACTCCTTTCTTAAAAGCTGCTTAAAAGCTTTACACGGTGGAAGCTTGGCAAGCCACAGGTAAAATATCAGTCCATGCCAATGTTTTTCTCTGTGCGTGCTTACAAATGAATTATTAGTGCGAGTTGTCAGATAGATTACGACTCATAATAAATCAGTGTAACATTTGTGTATATTAGAGAGGAGGTGGCTGTTGGTGTGGCAGTCGCTGATCGTCTGAAGCGGTGCTTACTTTTATTCACTGTCAAAAACAGCCTTGAGGGTATGAACTTTTCTTGTGTGAATTGCTGCCCCTTCAAAGAGGCTGGATATTGTCAAAATGAAAAGGTAAAGGCTATTTGAGATTCCACCTTTAAGAACTTTTGGCAGTGGCTAAGACTAAAAGTGAACAAGTCATAGTTCACTTCAACCTTGCTCATGGGGGATTGGGGCAAGGGGGGGGCGGGACTTTCAACTTTTATGTTACATGGCATGACATCAGTGGTAATCTCAGGAATACAAAAATAAGATATCACATCACCAATAAAGCACCCAGCTATAATCAGTAAGTGCAATATTAACAAACAAAAAATTTGAATTGCAAACAAAAATAAGTACCACTAGTCAGATAGCCTAAATCTTTACACTCATATTACACCAAAAGGAAATCCAGAGAAAGAAAGGACAACTTTGACCTTTGACCTTGAGAGTTCAGGAGCATTCCAAAACTCCAGGTTCCAGAGACACAGAGCGCTTAACCCAGGCAGCCGAGGTGAAGGAAGTGCACACTTACGCTTTCTTTCCGCAGATGGAGCCACGGTACCAGTTCCTGCAGGTGCTGAAGTACTTTTTTTTGGTCCCGCTGACCTGCTGGAGAGCGCACACGTTGGGTCTGGGGTGGAGAGAACGGGAAAGGGAAGTTATTAAACTTTGCAAAAAACAAAAAATAAAAGGCAAGAGGAAATCCTTCTTCACCTACTAACCATCTCACAGACTGATGGGTCAACACATAACTTTTTTAGCATGGCGATCAGAATGGATTGATTTATTTTGTGCTAGAAAATTAAATGGAATAATAAATTGTTAATAATAAGAATAAAATGTAAAAAATGATAATAATAATTAATAGCTAAAAAATGTTCAAAGCAATTATTTTTTTTAAAAGGTTAAGAATGGACAATGTTTATTTATAATTTCTTATTTCTCTACACACTGCTGGTAAATGAATGGTTTCCCCAGAATCGTAATAGAAATTCCTAATATAAAAGTTTTCATGTCTTTTTACCATCATCTTTCCATTCCTTGCTAAGCAAAGGGAACAAGCCATGCAAAATTCATTTGCAGTGCACTAGCATTTATAAAATAAAATAATAAAATGAAAATGCATGAGAAAATGAAAAAATATGTCTTTTGCTCATAAAACCAATTAACACAATTGTTTATGTCAATATTTATACTAAACATTCAGTTTTCTTCACTCTACACACTACTCACAAAATTGGCAAAACATTTTATGTTTTCATTACACCTCTCAAAGAAATTATTTCAATTTATATACAAATCTGGAGTTTTGTACTCCACTATACTCCTTTCTGATTTCATATTCATAGAGCAATCCACGTAGTAGTTTCTGCACTTGTTTCTCACAAACAAGTTTTATTTATTTATTTATTATTTTATTTTATTTTTTTGTGTGTGGTAGAATCAGTATTTCTCTTACCCCTGGTCCTTGGCCCTGATGCGGCTGTGGGACAGGATCTTGTCGTAGGCGGAGGAGTCCGCCCGGTCGAGGGCGGACAGCGCGAACACGGCGAAGGCGGACACGAACAGGAGCTTCATCCTCACGGCTCCTCCTGGTCGGACTACAGAATGAGAAGTGGGAGCAGGTCTGACAGAGAGGGCTTATATACCACAGGGCTCCCGGTGTGGGAGGAAGCCAACCTGATGCTTGTACCACCCACCCCTTGAACCCCTGGAAGACTCTCCTCCACTCTAAAAGGGCGTGGTCCCACAGTCTGGAGTTTATTATTATTATTATTATTATTATTATTATTATTATTACTGTTCTGGTTGTTGTTGTTGTTGTTACTATTATTATTTTCTTTTTAAAAATTGTATCAAATTGTATTTACTTTTTTACATATGTATCCTGAGCCAAATACATCCTGAGACCTGGGAGAGAAAGTTATCTTTCTCTGATGGTTTCCTTTTTAAAAAAAAAAAATGTTATAGCGCTGAATACAGTCAGATGCGAGGAACAGAGGTTTGGTTACCTTTCTTCCCACCGGGTCGAAAGGTGGTAAGTCAATTTCGGGGGACGAGGGACGTGGGACTCTGGGTTCCCGAATTAGAAGCCAGAAAACACTAGCCAGATGGGAGCGTTGGAAAATGGAAAACTCTCCAGTAAGTTATCATCGGTGATCTCATTCTGTGGGCCACAAAGACAGTTTTAAGTCAACTTCTGGAGACGTGATGGACGGAAGACAGAACAAACACATGGATTGGGACTAAACATTGTGCGCAGTGCGCCATCTAGTGGTTAAATGGAATCGGGGCTGCGGGTCGAGGCCATGTTCATCTAATTGGATCAAGATGAAGGAAAACTTCAGAGTACTTATCGAAGGTGTATAAGATACATGTATTGTTTAGTTACATTCAGCACTATTGATCATTTTTGTTGTTATAATAGTATGTGTGGGTACGTGTTAATCTGATAACTTGTGGTCAGCAGCTAATTGGCAGTGGTGGGGAGAGTAACTGACATGACTGATTGCAGTTTTTGTTGTTGTTATATATAATAAAATATAACATATAAAGCAGTATAAATAAATCATTTTTAAAGAACGAGAAATATCTAGCGGAGAGACCGCATTGTTCTTGTGCTCAGTTACCAGTTGTGGTTCTGTCCTAGTAGTAATTAAAACTCTTGCAGAGGAAATGCTGTTTACACAGTAACGGGAAACAACGCACCCAAGAAACAAACCATTGTAAAAAGTAAATTAAGATTCCCTGCAGATGCGAAACACGCTTGAGTGGGCCTAAATTATCGCCTCTGAACAGCTTCCAGAAGTCCTTAATTCTGACGACGCATTTTCAATGTTGACAGTGCTGAGGTTTTAAGATTGGATTTTAAAGCAATATTTCATCCACTACTGTTAACAAAACGTACAATGTCAGATTTACTTGTGTAAATTAAGATACAGAAAAAATACATTTTGTTCTGTGTTAAAAAATCTTTGTGCAGAACTAAAACAGGGGGGGGGGGGGGGGGGGGGGGGGGGGGGGGGGGGGGGGGGGGGGGGGGGGGGGGGGGGGGAAACATTTGTGTAGGAGGTAACAGAAGTATCTTACAGAGATGCTCTACAGCGCAGGTATTTATTTATTCAAAATCTGCAATAAAGCTTAATGCTTCATTTTAGCTGCTAGGAGGAAATTAAATAATAATAATATAATAATAATAACCACACATTTTTTAACAGCTTTTCAGAAATATTTTTATGCTAAATTGATAGGGTGAGAAGTATGTTTTGATCAGGAGGTCTGTGCCCTGGGGTGCTTCCCTCATCTGTGTGCTGAGGGCTCACGTGGCTTTTCATTTCCGTCATAAAGGGCCTGCTTCTACCGCACATTATTTATTACACCGGCCTGGACCGCTGGGCTCCAGCATGTGCTCAGCATATGAGCACAGGGCAAATGAATCAGAACACCAAACAGCCGGGCCATTAAAAAAGCACCAGGAACATCTGAACCGGGACTAAGACAAAGATGTGTAAATTGCAATACAGGGAAACTGCCCGTGAGTAATCTAAAGGGTTTATATAATTCAGTGCAGACAGCTCCCCTCCGAGGGGAGAGACCTGAGGACAGAGGGAAGATAATGCTGAGGACCAGATGAGGGCAGCAGTTACATAAGATATGCCTGTGTGAACCGTCAGAAAGACGCTGCCACGCGCATTAAGACACACACACATTCTTTTTATGTGTGTACACACACACGTGTTTTCACACGTCATACACACGTGCGTTCACACGTGTACACACATACACACACACTCTCGCACGAGTACATGCATACACACACATTTTCACGTGTACACGCACACACGTTTTCACGCACACTTTCACACATGTACACATACATGCTTTCACACGTATACACATACACATATGCTTTCACACGTGTACACACATAAACGCTTTCCTGTGTACACATACATGCTTTCACACGTGTACACACATACAAGCTTTCACACACGTACACACATACACGCTTTCACATGTGTACACATACACACATACAAACACGCTTTCACGTGTGTACACACACACACATACAAACACGCTTTCATGTGTGTACACATACAAACAAACTTTCACACAAACACGCTTTCACGTATGTACACATACACACATGCTTTCACACGTGTACACATACACACATGCTTTCACACGTCCACACACATACACGCTTTCACACGTGTACACATACACACATGCTTTCACACGTGTACACACTTTCACATGTGTACACATACAAACACACTTTCACGTGTACACATACACACATGCTTTCATGCGCTTTCACATGTACACACACATGCTTTCACACACGTACGCACATACACACTTTCACACGTGTACACGTACTGTACACGGCACACACACACACACACACACACACACACACACATACAGGCCCAGTCGATGATGTTCATTTTACAAATTAGAAACAAATGCAATGGAAGCTTAATGACATATGCTATTCACTAATATTGTGTCATCAATCAATGCGATGAAAGCAATCTATAAATATCACTGGAGTCATGTAATTTTCAGAGACAATGAAACAGCTGGTGCGGACCACTGTCACACAGTCCAACACAAACAGAGCAGCAAAAGGTAGAAGCTGCATAAATTCAGCAGGTCCTAAATTATTATGATGGATTGCAGATGGTAATCCCACAATTTCTGAATGTAACAGTCTAACGTCTAAAGCTTTAACCCTTTAAGGTGTGAGATCACAAATACGTGATTATAAACGCTCTAAACTGAACACTCTGATGCTGATGTAACAATCATTGAAAGCGATGGAGTTCTAGAACGACTACTCTTCAAAGCGTTGAGAGAAAAAATGCTTTCACAGAGGTACTGTAGGCACCACAGTGGGACAGAGCTTGGAACAGACAGCAGAGCAGTGAGTGACATTGCAAGCGGTGTGATGTTTACACTTCAAAGGCCGGGGAACTTTGTGTCATGGCTAAACTGAGGGGTTGGGGGGGGTTTAGAGAAGACTGCTCACAGTGGGACTGGAGACTGAAAGCCATCTCCCCCAACAGTTTCACTGCCCCAGGTGTCTGTGGGGGCCAGCGTTCTCCTGACTGACCCTCCGTGTGATGCGTGTTACACAGAACACGCCGTTGGGTAAAGGCACTGGGGCAATACCCAGGGACCCGACATCCATGTGAGGGTAAAATGTGAGGGTGACTGTACCAAACCTCTCCAATGCATTCCACTACCTCGGAATTCCAAGTCAGCGTTCTAGAACTCCATTGCTTTCAATTACCAGCAGTGATTGTTACATCAGCAAGAGAATTTTCAGTTTTCAGAAAGTTCTAATTACACATTTGTGATCTTGCACCTTAAAAGGTTTAAGTGACAAATGCATAAATTCTCCATGCTGAAGAGATCTCGCGGTCCTCTAAGTGGCACTTTCCGACCTCAGCTGGCTGCGTGGGTAGCTTTATGGAGACAGACACATAAAGCACAGACTAAGTGTACACCTGAGTGCATCCTCTGAGGGCACTTTTACAATCTCTCTCTAAAAGCCGCCTGTTTCGCCATTAACAATAGCCCTGCACATTCAATGCACTTATCTCCACGCATTAGCATTTGATAACACAGACTGTGTCACTGTTCACAAAGGGACAAAGATGCCTTCTGATTCCACGTTTGAAAGTTTGATGCTTTCATGCCTAATTTCTTGTTAACACCGTGTTCAGGGGGACACTTACAAGTACATTTCCACAAGCGCTAATTCCCACATATCTTTTTTAAGCTCTAAAAAAAAGGAACCATTAGTCTTTTATTTCCGAGTGAAAATCTTTGGTTAAGATCAAGCAATGCACAAGAATAAACATTCCATTTAAAAATTACCATGGTAACAGGGAGCACATTATTACACAGACTGGTGGCTAATTTTGTATCTGAAAGCCACATGTGAGCTGGTGTGGGAAGAGGTGTGAACTTGAGAGATGAAGACATCTGTTCAGTTTGTCCAAGCGTGTCAGCAATCTAGGTGACATATGCATGATGAAATTCTGGCAGTGAGAAACACAGTGGCTGTCTATAGAAAAATCAAATGATAAAATCAAAAAAGGCAGATGCAATGTAACATCCATTTGTATATTATTGATTTATTGATTTTTAAATGTATTGACACCTTGAGCATCATGCTCTGGAATGGAAAATGAAACTGTATGTGTTCATACTCATTACATCATACTCATAACCATCATAATCAGTGCTTCATAAAAAAGAAAAGAAAAAAAAATGCATGTTTATTTTTTGCATGAAATACACATAACCATGCCAAGTCTGTTACAAAAAACTTACTATTGATTTTCTAGAAATGCACTGCTCCAATACACAACTTTAATATTGACTAGATATGAATTAGTACTGCCTGTAAAAATACAACCCAGTGATTGAGGTTGCAGTATGGTACTGTAATGGAAGAAATTAAAACTAAGTCAGGCTGCGTCTGTTCATCCCTGTTGATTAATTTAACCCTGGAGGCTAAAACTGAATAAATCTAAAGGTTTGCATAGAAAATGTATTAAATGAATATAAAGATATCTGTTTTGCATCAAAAACATCAAACTCCCTCATTCTTCTACATATAAGTAAAGTGCAAAATAAAGATTACAGGTCTCCCTTGTTAGAGTACGATTACCACACTTGCTGTTGGTCTGTATAATTTGACTCCACTAATGGAACAGAGAATAGTGTAGTCTTTAGTATTTTTTTTGGGGGGGGGGGGGTTGTGCAGTGGGCTGTCACCTAGAAAGAAAAGACATATTGGTGAAGTGTTTCATTGCTGTTTAAATTTTTTTGTTTTTTGTTTACATATTGGTAAAAAAAACAAAACGTTAGAATTCAAGAAGGCGCACCAGCACTGAGGACGTGTCATTGGTTTCTGAAAATCAGATGACCCGGATATTGTGCTACGTTTGACACGGTCTACAGCTTGTTGCGGCCATTTTGTTTCCTAAAATCGCGGTATAACGAGGGAGTGCTGTATATACTAAGGCAGAGTGCGGAGTACAGGCTTTATAAGGATAAGGACTGCTGCGCTTCACTGTGTAAGATAAGAGACGTAACGCACATTACATAAAGAAATGCAGTTATCACAACTGTCTCTGCTAAGTAGGTACAAGCCTGGATACATGTGCCGTTTTTCAGTAATGAGACTCTCCGAGGAGTGGATGCCAGTTAACCAAACCTTTCATTCCTTAATGACAGGCCCCAGATAGCCAAGGCCTGTGTCGTTAAAGAAATCAAGAGAACTTCATCTTTTCCTGCCTTACATACCACAAGTTTCCCTGAGTCTGTAATTACCCTCAAATTGATTTAAAAAAAAAATCTTGCTATACAAAAAAAACAAAAAAAAAACCACATTTCTAGAGATACAGAAAACGTTTTTTTCCAACTTCACCATCCCCAAACTGTACAGGCATCGATCTGTTCCGGTCCGCACCTCATTCTGAAAGCAGTTAAGGAATCCCTGGGACACACTGGCAGAGAAAAGGAAGTCTCCTAGGCACACAAACCTGATTGTCAGTCTCGCAATCCAACAGTCATGCCCATGTTGTGTAAACCCCCCCCCCCCCCCCCCCCCCCCCCCCCCCCCCGCCGGGTTTCACCTGTGGAATCAGGCGAGGGTCGAACCCCCTTCTGAAGAGGAGACGCGAGTTTCCACCTCAGGAGTCTGCTCCTGCAGAAACCTGTCTATCTCCTTTGCCTCCTCCACCTCCACCTCTGCCTCCTCCTGACTTGCCGCCTCCTCTTCCTCCCCTTCCTTCTCTCCCTCCTCGTCTCGGCAGGGCGGGTCCTCCGGGTCAGACTCCCCCTCCTCCTCCGAGACAGAGTATATGGTGCAGGGGCTCAAACCCGGGCTTTTGTTCTTGTGACTCTTCTGGAAGAGCCTCAGGTCAGTGATGTCCTTCGGGAAGTCCTTCCGGGGCAACTTCTCCTTGGAGGACGAGGCGCTGTCGCCGGTACTCGGGGCGGGGCTGGGGGCGGGGCCAGGGGAGGGGGAGGGGCCAGAGGTGGGGAAACCGTTGGACAGCCCGCCGTGAGTTTCGGAGCCGCCGGCAGCCGTGTTGCCGTGCTGGAGCAGGTTGGTGCCGTTGTAGAGGGTCAGCTTGCCCTTATCCTGGGCAGCGGTGCATGCTGGGGAGTACCTGAAGGGGTGGTCGGGATAGACGAAGCTGGACGAACCCCCGCTGAGTTTTCCCCCCAGGCTGGAGGGCCTGCTGTGCTTCATCAGCCCCAGAACCTCATACCGGAAGCTGGAGATGTCCTGCTTCAGCTCCTACAAATATTTAAAACAGAGCTGTTCAGCTGAAAGGGTGATGTTCCAATAAAAAAATTTTTTTATGGACCATCAATGAAATTTAATTGAATTGGCTTTTCCCTGTTAAGGTAAACTAAAAATAGCTGACCTGATTTCTTTACATCAAGTTAGAAGTGAGAACTTAAAACAGACAGAAATACAGAGAGAAAACTTTCAGTTATAATTCACAATTTAGAAAACTTTCAATATGTAATCCAAAATGTCCAGAGGGACAAGTCATTATATTGTTTCATGCAGAGAAATTGCACTTTGTGGCCATGGAAAAAAAACAATGGGGCTACTGTTAATAGACTTAATAAAAATACAGTTTCAAGAGCCTAAATTAACACAGCGCATTTAGGGAATACATTTTCTCATTGATAACCAGTGGTTCATTGTGCCTGTGTCCCCTTATCAAATGAGAAATCACCCTTTAGCACCTGTTAAACCAGCTTGAGTACAGCCCACTAAAATCTGAATTTATATGTGGTATGCTCACTTTGTGTTAAGCAGTTCAAAACTTTCTGAGAGAAAATCACATTTTTACATGAATACCATGTTCATAACAGCAACACTGCCTACGAACTGGCTAAAATGGGATGTCAAGAGTTAAACCGATGCCCATTGGCCAAGGTTGGTCCATGGGCCATTTTTTTGAAGAACACAGCACATAGCACAATTGGTCTGGCTATTACTGTAATGGGATGAGGGTGTGGGGAAGGGTCTACTTTAAAACCTCTGGCCAATCAGAATATTGTGCATATTACACAATATATTCCTGTGTTTTTCATGCTATCAATATGTCTGTGTTAGCCATCAGCCATCTCTCCGAACATGCAAAATCAAGTCAATCAAATTTTATTTGTATAGCGTATTTTACAGCAGTTGTCACAATACGCTTTACAGACAACCCTGGCCTAAACCCCCACAGGAGCAAGCCTAAGGCAACAGTGGCAAGGAAAAACTCCCTGTGGCAGATGGGAAGAAACCTTGAAAGGAACCAGGCTCAAGGGGGAAACCCATCCTCCTAAAAAAATACATTTTGAGCAAACCACACGTCCTGCTAGTAACTCGATATGCCACTGACACCCGAGCTTTGCTGCAAAAAAAATACACAAATAAATAAAACAATAATGTTCTTGTAGAACTTTCCCCAACGCATGAAATAAATGATAATTTTTCTCACAGTCACCTACTATCTAGCATTCTGGTTCTGGCACATGTAGTGTTTACATGGAACAGATTGTTGGGACCCCTGGACCTCCCACTCAACCACAAAGAAAAACCGAGGATAAAAAAATAGCAGCATCTCTGCAACTGTCACTTTTCCCGCCTTTTTCAGCAAAGCTCACTAGGCGTGACAGCCAATCACAGTGCAGACTATAGTACGTGTGCTATTAGATCCGGAAAAAAACATTTGCTCCTTAGTGCTAAACAGTAGGGATACACAGCACATTAACACAGTCTATTCAAGTTCTATACAGTTAATGGCATAAGGAAAAAAACACAAAACAGTGATGCCAAAAAGCAGGTAAACAAAATTAATTTTTATTGACTGACCTGCTGAAGGAGCAACAGTTCACGTATTTTTGTAATGGCGATGCCGAAATGCACATGTTCACTTTTTATATACAGTAGATTACCTCACAGTCAGCGAGTGCATTACATTCAATATTCACCGCGCAAGTATGTGTAAATCATGGCAAATTACCTTGAAATTTTCCTCGGTCAGCCCCTCCTCTGTTTTGGCATCCCTGATCATTGCAGCCACATACCTCTTGACTAAATTTCTCAGCACCTCCTGGGAATATGGAAAGACAAATATTCACCAACAGGGAGAAAAAGGCCTTCGTTTTGAGCAAAAATGTCATATCTTGTAAAAAAAAAAAAAAACTGCTGCATTTGGAAGGAATTTTGGTCGACACCCTTTGTTCTCCAGCTAATAGTAATCTATGAATGTATGCATCTGAGTGAATATCTGAAGAAGGTATTACCTGATACTGATGGTTTATTCTCAAGGTTTCTGCTGTCCGTCTCTATGGCAAAAGGAGAAATCGCATTTAAGACACCAGTAATCTCTCTTTAAAGTGCTAAAATGCTAACACATGGCAACTAATGAAATTAAATAAAACGAATAAATTGGCTAATAAAATTCTAATGAAGTGCTTATAAAGTTCTGTTTAGCGCTTATGCAGTTTTATTCATCCAGAGGGAAAGTTCCAGAGGCCATTGATTTTCCATAAATCTCTCAAAAGTATTTATTATTATTCATTATTTTCAAAGCTACGTTGCAGGACCTCCATTTAGTTAAAAACGCAATTGGATTTATGAATGTTTTATTCATACTGAACCTCACCCCTAAGGTTCCAAACCTTTCCGGTCTTCTGGATCTTGATGTTTTGCAAAATTGATTCTTTAGCCATCTGATAAGGTACCATATGGACTTGGGGCTGGGGATTATGTTAAAAGGAGACGGTAGAGTGCCTCCTTCTTCGAAATAGCTCATCCACAGCTTTGTCCTCGCAAATTTCCACTCAATGTCGGCATGGTCCTGTCACAGGTAAAGTCGAGAATAAGGACTTTGTGTAATTAGAGTAGCAGTACATTACAACAAATGTGACTCTGACGAGTTCTCCAATGGTAAAGATGCTTAATCAGCTTGCTCTCAAAGATGCACGAAAACCAAGGAGGAGATACAAGGACCACAGAGGCTGAGAGCTGCACTGTGAGTCTGGTAGACAGGAGTGACTCACTGCTATGTGCTGATAGGAGTTGTTCATCATGGCGATGAGCATGTTCAGGAGGACCACCAGAGAGATGACGTTGTACGTGCCGAACATGGTGGCGCCAACAAACTCCGTGAACTTGTGGTCGGGCTCGACGTTGGTCACGTACAGGCTGATGAGTCCAAATATGGACCAGAATAACGACTGCAGAGTCTCGAACAAGCTGTGAGGCAGACAATCAGTCTCATCAGGTCAACTAGTGAAAGTGCTTTACTGTAGTTTTACTTCGTAAAGGAATTGTGCAAACTGTATTGAGCAGTTCATCCAATGTTCGTCGGTGTGGTTCAAAACATACATGGCAAAATCAAAATACAACAGAATATTATCATTGTGGATTACATCACGTATGTAATTTTAAAATTCATTTGTAAGACATTTGAAATGCATTTGTTTTTTAAATTTTCCATAATTTTAAGTCAGTAAAGATAAGTTCAACTGAAGAACCTATGTATAACAAAATACTGCCATCATAATTTACATTAATAAAGTCATTGTAAGTCTTTTTTTTTTTTCAAATGCATTTACAGTAATTTGTATTCAGTTATTTTAAGCAGGTAAAATAACTGCTGCTGGAGAATAACTGTAAATTCAGTAGGCTATAATCATAATAGATTATGATATTTAAGTAATTATAAAATGAGTCCAGAAGGGAAAACTGCAGAGAATGGGAAATTAATGATATATCTCATATATCCTCATTTGGTTACCGTTTCAAAATCATTTCAGTTTAAATAGGCTGTGCAGAGCACAGAGCAATGCACTATGGGATTGCTGGCTCTGTGGAACCACAGCCTCTCTTTCTGAAGGGGCAGTGACTATTCCCGGGAAAACCAGAGGCATGGTTTTTCACGGTTTTTCACGGTTTTTCGTGGTCTTGCGTGGGACGATGAGGAGTCGCGTGCGGGCGACCGCGCTTACGTGGAGAAGGCGTTGTTCTGCTTCTCGCAGCGGATGCCCTTGCAAAGTGTCTCGTTGGTCTCAGCCACAGTCCCGTTGGTCTCGTAGTAGAAGTAGAGCTGGTTGAGGCCGTTGGCGAAGGCCAGCAGCACCAGGCAGTAGATGAAGAGGAACTTGAGGATGTCCAGCAGCATGCGGCCCAGCGAGATCTGCAGCGGCCCCAGGTGCGAGTTGGCGGTGAAGAGGGAGATGAGCCGCAGCGAGCTGAAGATGTTGGCGATGGCGAACACGGCCTCCGCCACCAGCGTCGGGTGCCACATCTCCCACTTGTCCCTGGGCTTGCAGCCGCTGTACTGCAGGGGGAGCCAGAGAGCAAGGAATCTGTTCAAACTAGCTGCGAGGCTTTTCATCTGCAATTACACAGAAATACATTCACCCCCCCCCCCCCCCCCCCACCCCCCACAGATGACCCTGACCATTAATCTCACACTGCTGATTAAGAAATGTCGGCATTTCCATCACTTGTTCACAAAGCACTCACAGCGCTCCATTTGAAAATGCGACCTTCCTGTAACTAGACTTCAGCCATTTTCACCTCAAAATTATTATTACACCATTCTTAGCTGTGAAATTCACACAGTTAAATCCACCAAACAGATTTACACAATGTGTGCTGTTACTGTCAGTATGTGCTGCCTCCTTTCCATGAGAAGTGATACGTATTTTTTTTACATATATACAGCTTGTTCGTGTGGTAAGGTTAATTAGGACTTCAGGTGGATAATTTTACGGACACACCTGATTGTCTTCAGAAAGGAGCAATAGAACTCCCCAGCATTGCTATACATTACAGGATTCTTGGAATGTTCTAAAGCCATGATGTACTGTTGGCCAAATCCAACGCTTTCCTGGGTACAATAATTAGGAGACTTGCATATAAATCTATAATTATTTTCATTTTATTTACACTTCAAGATCTATACCATAATTGAATCTGCATACATTTGTCAAAAAGTACTAAACTAATTTCCAAACCTTGCTCTAATGAAGCACAAATAGCTGTCATAAACAAGTAATTTATGAAAGTAATTTATTTAATATCATATTTAATAACATGAAAGGTAATAGATGTGACAGTTCTCTAAACATCACGTCACTGCGAATCATCTCCAAGGAGAAAAGGAATAATTTGTCTCCAGGAAATGCTGTGCTTTCCAAACCACTTACCCTTACCATCAGAAATTGTCATTTAATCAAATGCTTCCTCTGTATTCATTCTTTCCTTTCCACCAATTTCTCTGCCTGATTATATTATCGAGTGTAATTTCTATCTCGGTTTTTCAGCAAAGGATCTTCATCAAAACAAAACAATACCTTTCACTCTCCGCTCCAAGGCAGCAGTGTTTCACAGATGGTAAACTAGCAAAAATCTGTGTTTGTAATCAAGGACAAAGCAGTACAGAAAATGTATATTGGTGAAGAGAAGGTTTTTTTTAAAAATGTTTTTTGTTTGTTTGTTTGTTTAACTTTTAAGCCAGTGTTTTAGAACACCACTGCTTTCAGTTACCAGTGGTGATTGTTACACCAGCATTAGCATGTTCAGAACATTCAAATCATATTTGTGATCTCACACCTTTAAGGGTTTTAATAAATGTGGGACTCCCGAGTAGCTCAGTCAGAAAAGCCACTCACTATCAGCCCAGGATATAGGCTCTGTTGATGTACGTTCTTGGCCTTAGTTACATTAGCAGCTGACTGTGACTGAAGCAGTTAGCCTCGTCACGAAAGGTTCAGTGACAGAGGTTCATCGTAGCGGTAGCCTGTGCCGCAAAATGTCCTGCGGTGCAGGACTGCAGCTGTGGTCACAGAGATATGCATTTCTTCCACTCTCAGCTGGCTCTCTCCTGTGGTACTGTGTGGATTTCAGGGTGTGAAACGGTCACGAATAGAACGAACGCACTGCCATGTTTTTGCCGTTCGAGTGCAGGTGACGTAGCTATAACTCAAGAGGCACAATTACAATTCCAAATTGGGGGGGGGGGATTGTTATTAATGAATTCATTAATTAATAATTAGCAAAGGGCTCAGCAATGGCAATCTCATGCGAGTCACCTTTACATATGCGACGATCTTCAACGAAATGGTGGCCAGGTACAGGGAGTTCATGACAAAATCCATGAGGTTCCACCAGTCGTGGATGTAATCCTGAAACCCACCATCCCACATCTGTTTGATCTCCGTCCATATGAAACCTATGGGCGGAGAAGGTAGGCAGTTATTCACCAGGCATGTCACCTTTGATCATGGAACCAAATGGATAATTTACCTCAACAACAACCAAAATACTGTGACCCAGTCCTCAACTAAGATGTTTCCTTTAAAGAAAAAATTTGACAAATATCTCCACTGAAATTTTTAAAAATCCAGGACTAGGAAACCAGCCCTGTATGTGTCAATGGGAATTTATTATACCAGTGCATTATGAAGTAGATTGCGTCATTAACACAGTACAGTAAAATAGAGCTGTGATTGGCTCTGAGCAGGTTCTGTAATTTAGGCCAGTCTGTGACCTGCAGACAGGATTTAGATTCAATCCTCTGGCTTAGATTTCACCCGTCAACCCAAACTCTCATGACATCAATTTTTCTTCCTTTTCTGGCTGAGGCATACGTTTCCATTCTCTACACAGTTTATTATGGTTTATCGCCAACAGCATAGCACAAGAGGTGGAACACAGAATATGAGTGTTCCACAGCACTAGTGATAGAACACTGAGTATCAATACTCCACAGTACTAGGGTTGAAAAATCTATCTTTCATAGCAATAGTGGTGAATAATAGTATTCCATTGCACAAGGGGTGCAACACTTGGAGATGTAAATATTGACGGTGGTGAGCATCCTTTTACCCAGGACCCAGGGCAAGATCATCCACTCCACAGTGGTGGGAGCAGGGCCTTGGCGGACGGGGTCTGTGGAGACGATGTGCTGGGATGCCAGGAGGAGGAGGAAGAGGAAGGTCAAGTAGGAAGCCGTGTGACAGATAAACTTGATGAAGGGCTTGCGGATGAAGAGGCCGTAGCGACTCTTGGGAATGATGAGGTAGCAGAGGGAGAACAGGGGGAACAGGAGTCCGATGAAGACGCAGGTCATAAATTTCACCGCCCAGTGTCGTCTCCTCCAACCAGGAAACTCGTCATACCAACGAGACGCCAACAGCTGCTGACAGTTGGGCTGGGCCACAAACTGAGAGAGAGAGAGAGAGAGAGAGAGAGAGAGAGATGGAGAGAGAGAGACAGAATGGAAAAGAAAGAAAGAACAGAAACAAAGAAGCTATGATCTGACAATCCATTGATGTGTGAATTCAACAAATAAACCAATACTTGACTGAGTTACCAACCAACCAATCATAACTAGAGAAGACAGTCACAAGGGGAGGGGGAGAGAAATGGAGTGAAGAACGCTTTTTGCATCGAAAAAATGGTAGAAAGTATACATTTATGCTGTCCCTCTTACCAACACATTTTTTCACGTCAAGACAAAGGCAAAGAAACACAATATTCCATTCCAAGTAAAGAGCAAATCACGTGAATAAAATGTGAACATTGCACTCACAGTAGTAGTTCCAACATCTCCCACGCTTTTTTTTCCAAATGAAAGAAAAAAAAAGTAAGTGAATAAGGCTTTATTTTTGCTGTTGACTTTTCTTGAACTTGGCTCATTTCAGCTTTTCAGGCCTGGATCTAACACTGGCAAGAAAATGAGCTAACCAATTAAAAAGGTGTGATTTTTACACGCAGGCCTGTCACTTAAAATGGAGGCAGCTGCTGCAGAGAAAGCGTGGCGGTGCGTTAAGAACAGATGCTTCATCTGCCACCATAGTGTTAACATCTTGACACTAATGCACAGTCCCAGTGCTCAAGCAAGCAGAAAGTTTAAGACAGGCCAAACACTACAGTTGAACTGCTCTACAAACTACAGAACAAATAGGCAGCACTGATCCAAAGACGGTCGATTAGCTACAGTGTGCAAAAGGAGAAAGCATTACCCTGGAAACATATTCACGAACAGCCATGGTTCTTTATGCTCAAGGTCCTCAAATAGTAATCACACACAGAAGGCTGAGGGGCATTTTTATCAGTGTATTTTAAAGAAATCTTCAGGTACAATACCACTGTGCAAAGTGGGGCAAGAGCAGTCTATGTAAAAAAAATTTTAAAAACTGCTGTTGGTATTTCAAAACAAATGCCTAACAGATAAAAGGTACATTGAGTTGGACCAAGAACCATTATGTAAATACATAAAAATCCACCTTATATTGTACGACAAGAGCTTCAACTGCTCTTTTAGTCCAGTTGTAATACATTAAAAGACATTAGTCATTTTGGATTGTTCAAACTGCAACCCCAAAATGGAAATAAATATGTCATAATCACTGAATATTCCCTTTGACAGAGTTGTTGCTGCTTCGTCTCTTGGGGTGAATATTCATACCCGTTAGATCAGAGCATACTACACTGATAGCAGATCAGTACTGTGTTACTGCCATCAAACACCAGTGTTTCTGAATCACCATATTCCGCACATATGCAGTTACATAAGCAGGAGTTAAATCTTGCATATAGTTCAACAGCAACAGAATGCAGATCAAAGGCACAAACATACTGTGTGATCTGGAGAGATTAGAGAGTCACGGCTCTGAACAGACTGCTTTTAGAAAATCAACAGCCTTACTGTTCACAGATTCCACCCTCAAGGGTGGAATGCTGATCTGATCTGATACAATATCCCACTCTGACTTTTTTCAAATATCACTCATTTAATATTTATTCTTTCCTGAGTTAATTGTAGGCGAGTTTATTTGAAATATTTAGCCACTACAATCATCAGCAAATAATGGTGATTATAATAAGCTACTATTTAATTACAGAATGGTGATGCAATGGGTAGCGCTGTTGCCTCACAGCAAGAAGGTCCTGGGTTCAAATCTCAGCCTTTCTGTGTGGACTTTGCATGTACCCCCCCTTTGTCCGTGTGGGTTTCCTCCTAGTACTCCAGTTTCCTCCCACAGTCCAAAGACATGCAAGTAGGCTAATTGGAGACTATAAATTGCCCGTAGGGTATGAGTGCGTGAGTGAATGGCCTGTGTGCCCTGTGATAGATTAGTGTCCTGTCCAGGGTGTATTCCTGCCTCTCACCCATTGCACGCTGGGATAGGCTCCAGCACCCACCGCAACCCTGCCCAGGATAAGCAGGTATAGATGATGGATGGATGGATGGATGGATGGATGGATTCTTATTATTATAACACCTCAGCACAGCAGAAACACTAGGCCAACTATGCTGGGCTCAAGACTCCTGTTCAGTGCCTGCTTGCTCACGACAGAAAAAAAGGATGTTAACATTGCGAGGAACACTCTCTTAAGTTTATAACTCCTTTAAGTGTAGGAAGCTAGGTCATTCACGTTGCAGATGGGGCTCATTAGCTTGACATTAGGGGACTGTCAGGCGGAAGCAATGCCAATCCACAGATCCCCAGGAGCACACACCACATCCCAGACCACAAAAAGGCTAATGTAGCTCACCACCATCATCGATTTATTACCTACACAGTACCCATTATTCAGCAGATATGTTTTCAGGCAAATTAGATAACATCATTTTAAATGGCAGCAAGCAAGGCGATGCATTACAGAGTACCATTCTGCAAAACTGAAGGGCGGAAACTGTCAGCTGAAGGTTGCGTGTGGAAGATGCTACACATCTGCATTATGCTTTGCGTGCTGACAGGCAGTGGTGGCACTGGCGAGCTCCACGCATCACACACGTCTGAAACGGGGAGCTAATGGCGCAACCGCATCATGTGTCACAACGGAAACGAGAAATTAACCCAAAATGGGCATATTTAATCACCACCCACAGGAACAGCCTCACTCTATTTACAGAGCGGCACCACTCATCTACACCTCCCACCGGGGGGGGGGGGGGGGGGGGGGGGTGAGGAGGGGGGGCTCACCTCCTTCTGGCGGTACTTGATGGCAAGCTTCAGCCTGGCCAGGTCGCAGTTGTTCTCCTCCTCCAGGAGGTTGACGTCGTCGCGGAAGTTGAGGATGGTCTCCAGCTCGCGGGAGCTACGGGTCTGGTCCAGCAGGTCCTTGGCGAAGCGCTTGCACTGCTGCGACAGCTCCTCGTACTCGGACTTGAACTCGTTCTCCACCTTGCTGAGCTCCTGCAGCTCCCAGCTGAGCTGGAAGGCGGTGAGGAAGGGGTCCTCGCTGGAGAGGGCGATGAGGGAGGGGCTGGCCAGCGCCCGGTAGGTGTTGAGGCGGGAGCGGGAGTGGCGGAGGCTGTCCACGTCCGAGCTGGACACGCACTCCACGCAGTTGCAGCGCACCTCGTGCGGCTGGGGCATGGACACGCCCTTCTGCACCAGCAGCTTGATGATCTCATAGTTGTTGGTGTGAGCGGCCAGTATGACGGGGGTGATGTCGGGGGTGAAGTCCGAGAACTGCTTGTCCAACAGAATCGGCGGCACCTGCTAAGATTTGGAGGGGGGGAAGTGGGGGTTTGGTGAGGGGGGGACAGGGGATAGAAAAAGACACAAGTCAAGTATGGACGTCTGAATATGCTGGAAAAGATGACGCTGCTACAGTCATGTAATTGAGCCTATTTCAACTACGGTAGCTCGTATCAATTTAGGAATACAATATAGGCATTGGCCTCTCCATTTCAAAAGCCCCTGCACGTTGATAGTATCAGCTCCAGCAGAGCTTCTTCTGAACCATTTTCCCATAGTTCCTTGGATCAAATTATTAAAACTTTCAACAGAATTGTCCAATTACATTCTCACAAATGTTAAACAAAGCAATAAACTGGGCAGCCTTATCTTACATCAGAGTAATCATGCTCATGGTACTGCAATGTTATAATGAAAATGTTTAGCTTTTATGGTATATGGGACAGCAATACAAAAAAGCAAAGAGATCAAACACATCTGCAAACAAAGACTAAACAGAACGGAAAATGTTTGATGTGAGAAACTGAGAAACTGTGTTATCATCCATTCTAAAACAACCCAAACCAGCTCTTCCAGACGCATATACTCCGACAAGCCTTCATTGGACTTACAGAGAGAAAAAGCCAAGGTGATTAAGTGCCTCCTTTCAGTCTTACAGTACTTAAGAGGTGATCTGAAACCCCCTCAGATTAGGCTGGTTAACACACCCTGATGAATCACTGCATGGAAAGGCCAGAGCTCAGGCCGGGAGGTCTTCAGACTCCCTGTCACAGGGGCAAACCCAGGCTGTTTGACTGGTGGAGAGAATACTAATGACATCACATAATTGTAATGGTGGAGATGATCTCAGATTAATCAGTAAAAATGTTCTGTAACAGGCTTTCATAGTAATGGATAGTAATGTAAAAAAAAAAAAAAATGGGGGGGTGGGGGTCTATATCTTGAAAACTGACCAGTATGTCAAATGCTGCTCGTTTTACAGGAATATGCTGTAATTACACCACCACTGTCATTAGTACAGAATCATAAAATTGTATTATAGTCAACGGGAGAAACATCCATCACGGTGGCGTATCCTTACAGATTTATCTGATTATCTCGAGCTCATCTTGAAAATGTGAAAATGCTACATAAAGGAGGGAAATTATGGGCACTATTCTCCCACGTAATATACGAAGGAGAATGGTAATTGATAGACACAATGAACCAAATAGGTGGTAGCTGTTCAGAAATCTATTGATCTTGAAGGAGGACTTCTATAATGTCATAAATCCAACTTGAACCCCCAACCATTTTTTCCCCACTGCGTAATGGATGACTGGTGTGGTTTATTACAAAACACTTCCCCTTGACCTAAGAGAATAAAGCACTTTCATTGCCGTCCATTTCATATTTGTGGTCCACCCGCACAAGAAGGCACCTTCTGCATAAAGCTCCTAAGCATAATGACTGGTTGGGGTGCGATCAACGGAGATGCAAAATGGCTGATTTGCATTTCACAGAAGTGTTGAGCGCTTGAGTATAAATAGGATGAACACCTGAGGGCTAAAATATACTGTGATGAAGGATAAAATCTCTGATGTGCAGTGATTTGAGCTCCCCAGTGGTTCAGCCTTTTTTCTCCCCAGACTAAAAAAAAATAATAATTCAGTTTAGCTTTCAGCAGTGCTGCAGTTTTCAGTTTGTCTAGAAGCCTAGTCCTCCAAAAAAAAAAAGCGTGCATCTAGGCTAAGATAATATCCGGCTGTCACCACGTAACATATATTGTAAAAAGAGAGATTTATCTTCCAGTGTAATTATACCTCGTTGCCAGTAAGGCTGTGGAGAACTTGCCAAATTCTCAGATCCTGCTGCCTCGTTCTTCATCTGGGACAGAATCCGAATGCGTGTGATCCCGCATCTAAGAGTTTTTCCTCTATAAAGCTAATCCTTAATAAATCCAGCTGTGCCACCAGGATAATATCAAAGTGGCTAAAAGACCTCAAAATCATTTATTACTGCCTTTTCATCCCAACCTTTAAGTTATTCCAAATTTTGGAATAAACACAGTTTGTAGGCGTGTATGCCTGTCCTGTCACTGCAGGGTCATCATTCAGTTTTGGAAAAATTATTTATTAATAAGCACAGTTTGCAGGTGTATGCCTGTCCTGTTACTGCAGGGTCATCATTCAGTTTTTGGAGTGTTTGCACAAACTAGCACGCACGACCTGAAAATTTCGGCCACCAGCCACGCCCTTTTTTTCTCACACCGTGTCCACCCAGTTAGACAAAGGAGGGCATCTCTTCACCAGCTGTTCCAGGCACAGTGGCACCTGCAGGATTCTCTCACAAGGTATGCAGATGTGATAGGGAATGTAAAATAATTTACAACAGAAGATTTTGCAATGAAATGAATGGTAAATGGACTGCATTTTTATAGCGCTTTTATCCAAAGCGCTTTACAATTGGTGCCTTTCATTCACCCATTCACCCATTCACACACACTCAAACACACACTCACACACCAATGGTGAAAGGCTGCCATGCAAGGTACTAATCAGCTCGTTTGGGAGCAATTAGGGGTTAGGTGTCATGCTCAGGGATACTTCGACACGCTGAGGGTGGGGGATCGAACTGGCAACCCTCCGACTGCCAGACAACCACTCTTAGCTCCTGAGCTATGTTGCCCCCGAGAATGAAGACGCCTGGGTTGTTTTTGCTTCGAATTCAGTTGCATGTTTGTGTGTTTCCCAGTCAAAAACTTGTATTTGTCATTGAAATAAATGAAAAAGAACTAGAAAAACGTTCTGGTGCGCACGGTGCCTGCTCTGTGTAGATGTGCGTAGCTGGGAAGATAACCATTGGATTGTCAGCCACAGTCAGCTCTGGTGTGATCTGGCTTTGATTCTAGAGTGTGTGGGAGTGACACTGCCCCAGGGACCACTGTGCTTGCTTGACACACCCATTTCATCATTTTCGTGTACAGCTCTTGAAAATCACTTTTGGATCATGACAGCAAAAAAAGTTTCGGCTGACAACAGCAAAACTTTCAAATGATGCATCTACATTGACAACAGTATGCAGAATTTAAGCGCTCAAGGTCCAGTCAAGGAGTGTTCAACACTGACATTACTTGAATGTTCCTTGATTGGTCCTTAATTGGCAAAACATTGTATGTCCTCCCCCGAAAATGAACATACAGTAACTGGATAATTTAAAAAAAAAAATATTCAATGCAAAGTACCAAACCTGCTCATTTTATCATCTAGAAATCTGCAGGACACTGTCTCAGGTGCAGGAAGTTCATCACATGCACATTACGTGTCAGAGCTTTCTGGCACACACTTTTTGTATCGACTATTGTGAAGCACTTTGTTTCCTGTATTAAAAAGTGCTATACAAATAAAGCTATTATTATTATTATTATTATTATTATTATTATTATTATTATTATTAAAAAAAAAAAAGAAATTTCTCCCCAAGTCTACAGCAAGGACAGCCTGCCCGAATGAGTAAAAGGGGAAACCCCACCTGCTTCTCCCCGCTGGGCTTCTTGTGGTTGAGCAGGAGCTCCACGGCCCCCACCACCTCCTTGCGGATGGCGTGCAGCAGGGCGTCGCCCACGTAGACGTTGAAGCCCAGCAGCAGCTCGATGATCTCCAGGTTCTCGTTCTCGATGGCGATGAGCAGCGCGGTGCGGCCCAGCGGGTCGATGCAGTTGATGTTGATCTTGAAGTAGATCTCGGCCTCCTCCAGGGCCTGCTTGACGCTGGCGTAGTCGCCCTTCTCCACCGCGCTCAGGTAGGCCTTCTCCTGCGCGGAGAGCTCCGACTCCGCCCGCACGATGCGCAGCGGGATGCGGTCGCGGTACGACGAGTTGTCCGGGCGGCGGAAGAACAGCTGAGACATCGTTGCTAGGCCATCTCACACTGACCAGACTTTGGGGTGGGGGAAGGGGAGGAAATATGACAACAGAAAAAATCAAGACAGAGTCTCAACAACCAGGCACAGGTTCTTGAGATCAGGGCTGCCCAGCCCTGTTCCTCGAGATCTACCATCCACTATAAGAAATAAAGTTACACAAGGGTACAAATTCTGTACGAGTACAAAACTGTACCCCTAAAGGTACTAGTGACAAGCAATTGTACCTTTCTAGGTACTGAATGGTACCATTTTTTCTGGTAAAGGTACAGTTCTGTACCTTCAAGGGGTACTGCCACAGTGACAAGCAATTGTACCTTTCTAGGTACTGAATGGTACCTTTTTTTCTGAGAGTGTCCTGTAGGTTGGGTGATCTCTAATTTGGTACTCTAATCTGGTACACCTGATTATACTAATTAGCAGCTCAACGAGATCTCTAGCTGTTGAATGAGGTGCCCTTCCTTAGAGATGGAGTGAAAGCCAGCAGGACAGTAGATCTCCAGGAATAGGGCTGGGCAGCCCTGTTTTCGACTCACCAAACAGTTCCTGCTTTACTTGCGTCCTCTCGATTTCTTAACTACAGAAGGTTTTCCCAGTCGGTAACAGGAGTTTCATTCCTGTGTTGTGGTACAGTACAGAAAAAACATCCATTGCCACCCGACTGTACTTGGTCATGCTCCTTATTCCATTTTCCAAAGATATCTCACACTGTCATTTTTTTTTTGCTTCGACGGTTAAGGAGACCGAAGATTAAACGATAAGAATGTTTAGCTGGGTACCCAACGAGCCTATCAAATCCGTGATCAGGGGACAGCAGATTGCCTCACTCTGTGTGCCCTGCCTTCCTGCCAGGCTAGCCAAACGGAAATTTCAGAAGAAGCCCGCCTTTGCTTAAACCCACCAAGTCACGTCAAAGGAGCAATTAGCTGGCTCATGCTGATGGCTCTGACGATCTGCAGATCTAAGCTTCAGCCCATGCCAGAGGCTGCCGCACAGCAACCATCCCAACAGAAACATCCATTATGCAATATTGCTAAGGCATACCAGTCTCAGTGATGAACTTCGCGCTAACTCCTTGAAGGTTTCATCCTTTGCTGAACTCTTATATATAAGCTGGAGGAGCAGCAAGATTGACAGGAAGAATGCAGTTCCTGGAAAAACAAGTCCATTGGGAAAGCCTCATCAACTGACCAATTTGCTTTTGTTTAGTCTAATGCTTCCTGAGAAATCCATGCCGCCTGTTGACCACAGCCCTGGGGGGCAGGGGTAGAACGTCTACAGAGCATTAAAAAAGAAGAAGGGCTCTAAGGAGAATGTGGTTTGTTTTTTAATGAACTGAATGTTGACTTTGATTTTAGTGGCGACCTGGTTTCTGTCAAACATTTTTTTTTCAACATCCCAGTTCTGTTTTATCTTCTTGTAGTCTAAGCTTGAGAAGCATGGGCTAACATTTAGCTCTATAGTTCAGGGGGATAGGCATTAATTTAGTTACACAGACAGACAGACAGACAGACAGACACACACACACACACACACACACACAGTTTTTATCATGTTTAAGGTTATGACAGAGCATCTTGAATTGCCAGTCCAACCATTCTGCTCATCTGATGACTCACTCCTGTCAATCTTACATCAATCTCTCTCTCCATAACAATGCACTTACTGAACTGTTACCCCCACCACAAAAACAAACGGCGCAAGCCTTTAACTGTCTCTCCTGCATTTCACATCCATTTTTCATAACAACACACAGTTGAGTTAAAGGTAACCACACAGTGGCAGCGTAGACTAACCTGCAATGTGATTTCAACCCAAAATAACGACATTGTCAGGAAAACGAAGGCAGCGTCTGCTATTCACATACGATTAACAAGCAGTCATGAAGAACATGAACATGTAGGACACAGCACATAATGACTGGCCAACAGTCCTTTAAAAGCCTTTCTGTCAAATGAAAACATATGTCAGGACTAAATGGCGCTACGTCCCCACCACTCGGCTCAGGAGACTGAAGTATCTGGCAGAAGATGACTTTCTCCTTAATGCAGCAGAACCGGAGTAGTACATTCTCGGGAGAGTGAAGCGCGGCCAGTTAACTAAAGCAAAATGACACTTCAAAAGCGGCGGGCTGTAATTCATAAGGAATGATCAGAGCCCGATACTCAGTTAAAAATCCCTTTTTAGGAAATCCAGCAGAAGAGATCGGATGGTCAACACCACACGGTCCCCTTGCAAAATAAGCTTGGCATGTCACCGGTTGGCTATAGGAAACATCAGACTGCAGAACTTCCAACGATCCCCATAAACATTGTGATTCATATTCCAGTATTGAACATGCATAAAGAATGTTTTTTTTTTTTCGTTTTCCTGGGGGAAATATTATGTTGAAGAAAAATAACTTAATTTTTCACAATGAATGAAACACATGAAACGAAAACAGTCGAATGTTGAAAAATCGCATTTCAATAAATCGATCAATCAATCAATCACATTTTAATAAATCCAACACCCATCGCTACACAGGGTAGGCTATAACTAATATTAAATTTATGATAGTTAACGAAGTAAGCTGTAAAAAAAAAAAAAAAACGAGTGACAAAATGCAAAGTATGTAATGCCATCGGAGAAAACATTCAAAAACATTCACTGTCCACTGCCGATCGTGTAGTCTCCTAGGAACAGCTATTCTGCCTCCGTTGCATTAATATTAATGACACTTTTAAGACAATTTATCAATGACATTGAGCTTAAAATCTAAAGCGCTATCGTGCAATTATTATAATTATCTCAGAGCTCAGATCACTTCCACTCGCGAGCAGAACAGAACATTTATTTCGATTTGTAATGGTAAGCCAACGTTTCAGGGAGATATTCAATTTAACTTTATTTCAGACACATACGTCCATATCAGTAGCCTACAGTAAACTGCGAGTGCACCAAGGTTTCTAAAGGTGATTTCGTATTCTTATTGCTGGTTTACATTTTGCAATGTAACATAACAAAAACAGCAGCGTTTCTAACGATGAAATATCATTTCAACCAACATAATGAAATGACAACAACTACCTATCAATATAAACATAGTTACTCGTTGCATGGAGTTAAAAGATTACCACGCACTAACGTTGACGGTGCTAGAACACTTGAAATTGGGATTACTGTCCGTTTACTGTACATTAAAACTGTGAAATGGGGGATCTACATTTGGCTTGTTCTTTCATCAAAACCCGAATTGCCTCAGGATGACGTTCAACACTTCTAAAACATTCAAAACAGTCCGGTAGCCTACGCTCTAAACGGTGCAGGAACAAAACCACACAACCATTACGATATTACAAAATTACTCAGGCAGCAGTGGTATTAATAATGCAGATTAAAAGAAACCAAAAATGTCGTTGAATTACGAGGTGGTGGTACAGTTATATGCTAAAGAGCATCACTGCGAAACGGACTTACCTGTTTCAGTACCTCATCTTGTGCATATGTCATCAGGCGCAAATAAATCGCAGTATTTCGCATTTCACCACAAAACGCTCCGCGGGTTTTTGAAAAAGTGTAGTTACTACAAGAATTTAAGTTGAAACACTACTATTACTCCACAGAACTGAGAGTTGTGTTTCAACCGTATAGTAGAGACAACGCCGACATTATTAGGAGGAAATGCTTTAGTTGATTGTTTAAACATTCTTTTCCTGAAGCGCTTGCTCTTTTGTTGCGCAACAGATGCGTCTCATTAAGATTCATTATTTTCATCCAGTTCGTTCCCATGGCTTATTAAAATACTCCATTTCCAAGGTGAGCTTGTTTCTTGCAATGAAATCATCTAAGACTTACCAAATGAGTTTCATTTAGTTTGCTTTATTTATTCATTCTTTTTTCGTTTTTTTTTCTTCTTTTTTATTATTATTTTTTTTATACAGCCTTTCTGTTTGACCCAAAGAGCAAACGCGTGTCGTGTAGAAATTTCGAACTGTCAGTGGAACAATTCCTGCTAGATTTAGCGATCCACGTAGACTCTCATCTCCATTTCCCTCCCTCTTAGGTATTACCCACCCAACTGAGGACGACCCTCTCCTAGACTGCGGAGGGGAAACACAGTAGTCCCGAAATACGTTTCCGACCTGCAGCAGAGAGCAGCCGTAGGGGGGAGAAATTTGGTCAATCCGTGATCATTCCGAATAATCAGAAATTCAAGGGGGAAAAAAGTAACAAATATGCTACATTTTGCGCCCTGTTTGAATTGGTGCAAATATTGTAATTGTAATATTGCGGGCTAATCAAATAGGCCTACATTTATCTCAATTTAGACATTAGCGTATGCCAAGTCTCGCGTCAAAGGGCATGTCAAAACAACTACATGAAGGCCTACGTCGCTATAATTACACGCGAGCATGTGTCCTGGAGCAATAGTTTTACCCTGTGTCGGCCGTTGTAAGCAGGTAGACTTTGGCTATAATAACTGCCTGCGAATCACTTTTGGAAGGTTGTGGAGTTCTGAATGCTTGCAACATTCTATGCATTTTCTATTGGTTATCTTCCAACGCAATTTTACGCAAACTGAAGACCTACCTCTTCAGAGTGCATCTTAGTTCCCCTCCCATTCCCACCCCGTAGTTCTCCCACCTTTTGTACTAAAACAGGTTATGGTATTTTGAAGGTTTCAGGTAATAATTTTATGGTTTTATATCTCTCTTCTTTGTGTTTGTTATGGATCCAGTTTGTCTGTATTTAGAATTTGTGCATTAGTTCTTGCTTTTGGAATGAAAACTATTCAGTTGAAAATTTGATAGTTAGATATCATGTTTTAACATGGTATTTATTATTCAGTGGGTCTGAATTTGTGAATTAATGTTTTAAAAAAATAAATAAATAAATAAATAAATCTCACGAGCGTCCTTCAGTAATCACCCTTCCAACTCACCTTTTTCCCATGGCGCACAGGAACTATCGCTGTGGGCTATGCATGGCAAATTGTGGTCACTCACTCACTAACTCATGGACGACCTTTCAGGGATGTTTTGTGGGACGCATGCGCAGGTGGTGCTTCATTTAGTAGGATGCATGCGCAGGTGGTACGGCACGACATTTTTAAGCACAGCTTTTTCGCCTACCGTTACTGTAGCTAACCCTAACATGTTCGCGTTTTGCCTACTTTAGCTAACCTAGTTAGCACGTACGGATCGCCTACTTTAGTTAACCTAGTTAGAACGTACAGATGCTATCCTGTACGCATGATTAGGAGCTAAGGACACACAACTATAACCACCGATACAGATGTATGGACACACGGAGGACTACAAATAACGTTACAGAGGTGAGGACGTGCCATAGCTAGCTATAGTTCGCCAAGTTGTGCCGTGGGTCTGGACGGTTTCGTGCTTGTTCTTCAGAGTATTTGTTTTTTCACTCATGTGAGGCCTTGCAAAAAGACAGCAGTTGTGCGTGATTTTAAAACCATACCACAGGGTGAGGTTTTAATGCTGTGTGTTTCTGTTCAGCAAGGCTTTACAGTAGTTCCCCTTTGTTCTACCAAAAGGTTTTACCGTAGATAGGAATGAACAGCTTCTGCAATACACAGTTATACCTGGGAGCAAGACTGCAGCAATGGACCGAGAAAAACTTCACACACCAGCCAGCAGCATGGATGTCTATAAACATGCATAAACATAAAATCAAACTGAATCTAGTGAAACAGTTATTTTACATGACTGATAATATTTGAGTTAGCTTTCTTCTTCTTATTTCACCAGGAACCATTGAGTGAAACGCATTTACGTTCTTCATTTGCCGAATCATATTGTGGACTACAAAAAATTTGACACACTGCAGAGTTTAAGTCTTACATGAATACACTCATACTGATAATCTTTAAAAGTGTTTCATTGTATTTAAGAAATTATTATACCATTTAAAAAATGTTCAAGAATATTTACATCAATCAAAATCTTAGACTAAAATTAATGGTTAAAAAATAACACAGCACCGAGCTTTTCCTTGTTTAATTTACTTGCACTGTATTTTTGAAAAAAGCTCTACTAAGTTGGACATTTTCCACGGAGACTGGTCCACTTGCTATTAATTCAACAGCATGCATTCACAAAACATACCAAAAACAAAACAGCAGATGCATATACTCTTTACTGGAATGACATCTCTACAGAGTCGTCTGGCAGAAACCTCTCCTCAACTGTGGTTTGATGCGTTACGACAATGAATTTTCTTAATGGATTTTCTAGGCCTGCCAGAGGATTTATGAGTTCCTGAGGTCCAGTCTTTAAGTGTCTTGGATGTTGTTTCAGCGTTTGTGGCAGATATGATTACTACTGATAGGGAATCAGACTGACTAATAGCACCCCAGTCAATAGTGATTCAAGCAGCAGGGCTAACGTCATTAGATGTAACACGGTGTAAAGGGGTCAAATTGCGACCACACTTTAAAATGATGAGCCGTTGGTATTGTTTGTTGAAGAAAGGATGTCCGTATCGCCGTTGAGAAAGACACAGTATTGATTCCGCTGTGGTCATTTTCTCTTGCTTGATGAGCAAATTGCCTGCTGATTCCATGAGCCAAAGTGTGCCGCAGTGTAATAGATCACTAAATAAATCCAAATATAATATAAATCATTAAAGAACTTACAGTTTTCTGCTCAGCAAGAAATGGCTCGGTGGAAATGATAATATGTCTGATTAAAGTCGTTTTCCTGTTGTGTTTTCCATTGACTGCATTTCTGAAACCCGGGATGTTCATGGGTTTGGTTATGAAAGGCACGAGAGGCTAGTGAGAAGCTAGTGAGAAACTGGAGAGAAGCCTGATGTGATTTTTCCACGTGGACACATTCTGGATGCTTTCTGTCACTCACTTTATAATGTTTGTCAGAAATTGTGGTGGTATCTGAGAACTGTTGACCTCCTTGATTTCCTGTATGGCGTATCGGTGCAGAAAAAATATGTAATAATACAAAATTATGAATAAAAAAAGGGAAAAATAACAATCATGAAGGTGTTACCCTTTTTGCAGGACCAAGCATGAAAAAAAAACATCCTCACACAATCAGAGCTGTCAGTCAGGCATAAGACATGAGCCTTTTCACAGAGAAGGTGACAAGAGAGGTCGTCGCCATGCAGACACTTGAACACTTGGGAGCCGATGGCAGCACCGGATAGACTATGGCATCTAAGAGCTGTGGCTCCTGGAATGCGTCCTGTTGCCTAGACTACGGCTTCCACTGGCTGGCATCCCCCAACGCGACCAGGAGGAGGAGGGAAAAGTCATGGGTGGCAGGAGGCGGTACAATCGGCACGCGAAACAGATGAATTGATGAGTCATCAATCAGTCGACACCTTAGAGATGTTTGGAAAAAAAAAAAAAAAACGCAACAAACACCGCTTCTGTGTGAGTGTGGTTGGGTTTGGGGAGGTGGCTGTTCACAGGAGTATACAGAGGGACTGCCCAATCCTGGTGCAATCAACTCCTGTAATTAATCAATTAAGTGCTGACCGAGGAAAAACGGAGACCAGCAGCATGGTCTGCACAGACTCAGTGCCAGAAAGCCACAGTGTACAATGTGGGTCTCTAAGATGGACAGCTCATTAGGAGATGAGGTCACAGTTCTTTTTTTAATTCTCTTAATCCAAGCATCAGAAAACTTCCCATCTGTGAATTGTGTTTTTTGGAATTTGTTACAGAAATTAATTAGGATAGAAGATGCATTATGTGTTACTGCAGCCTAGAATCGATGGGTATAAATCACATGAAGGTCAAATTAAACTCCAGGACCTGTAGACTTTACAAGAAAAACTACCCTTACTGGCAAACGTATATCTTTTCTGCAGAAAGTTCACAGAGCAAGAAAGAAAATATAGTTTCTCTCTTTTTATATCTTATTTTTAAAATACTAAAATTTACAGAAAGTATAATTGTATGTTATATGTATAACATATTATGCAGTATCTTCTCAGTCCAAGTGTCATTCTGTATCTTGCAGGGTGGTTACTCACAGTCCCTCAGGTTTTCCCTCCCTTTTTCTCTGCCTCTCTCTCTCTCTCTCTCTCTCTTTGCATCTGCATCTATCTGTTTAGCTCTCTTTCTCTCCCCCCCCCCCCCCCCCCCCACCCTCCACACAGACACTTCTGTCCTTCAAAAAGATCCATAATCATTATTTTCAATTGTAATGCTAATACCTTAAGCACTGTGGACAGGCACAGCGAACAGCTATTTTGTATTAATGAATTCTATTTCACATTTTCCACTAATGGGGAATAATTTTTTTTTTTAGCACTGAGAAGCATGGAGAACAGTGAGCCTCTCTCCATCTTACCCTCTGTGAAAGAGGTTTTGGATCATGCACAGCTGGAAGGAACTGAGCATGTCTGTTTATGCAGTTAACAGCTGAGAATAAATATTCACATAAATATTTCTACGGCTAGCACTGAGGATTATCTGATGACAGAACTCGTTTGTTTCAAGTTGCTTTTGAGTCACTTCCGACCTTGCAGAGGTGTAAAGTCCAGGGGTCAGAAAGTAAAAGTCCTGCCATGTGTGTCCATCGCCCGTGAACTCAGCCAGCCCATTTCATGAGTTAATTCTACCTCCTGGCTGAAGAATTGTGCTAATTAGCAAATCTAGGTGATTGCAACAAAATACTTGGCAGGACTTTTACTTTTCTGAATCTGGATTTTCCACCTCAGCCCACCTATCAAAATAAATCTAAAATTTTAATCTCAACTTTTCAGACACCCCCCTCCCCCTGAAGATAAATTGAAACATCCAAAGAAGTAAACTTTCATTTATTTATAGAACAAAGACAGTTTGCTGAGTCAGTTTTGTTATAAACAAACTACTCTGCTCCAGGTTGGCAGGATTATTCAGGGACCAAGTCCATTCTTCAGAATGCTGACTCAATCACCCACACGGTTAGCCGCTCCCACTCTCTCGGTTAGCCACTCCCACCCTCATGGTTAGCCACTCCCACCCTTACGATTAGCCACTCCCACCCTCATGGTTAGCCACTCCCACCCTTACGGTTAGCCACTCCCACCCTCACAATTAGCCACTCCTACTCTCTCGGTTAGCCACTCCCACCCTCATGGTTAGCCACTCCCACCCTTACGGTTAGCCACTCCCACCCTCACAATTAGCCACTCGCACCCGTACGGTTAGCCACTCTCACTCTCTCGGTTAGCCACTCCCACCCTCATGGTTAGCCACTCCCACCCTTACGGTTAGCCACAGCCAACATTAACGCTGCGGTACTGTTGCGTATCACAGCAGAAGGATCAAGTCACGCCCACATGACGAGCTGCCAAGGCTTCTGCTGAATCTCACCTCAGTTCCGAAAAGATACAGTACGTGTTACCCTGAGAAATAACATACAACTAAAGACACGGAATCTTTAGTTTGAGGATGGCTTAGGGGACTGTACCAGGGAATTAAACTGTTTTGCGGGAATTACAATTCTTGTTGGTAGAAGGCTGAGTTGGATGTTTATTTTCTGCCTCCGAAAAGCCATAAAAGGGAAAGATTTTTCTTTTTGCATGCATTTTAGCAGGTTTTTGGTCTGAGATGGTGTAACAGAAACGGGTGTAATGGAACACATGGACATAGGAACAAACAAAACTGCATTGCAGATTTCACTGTTCTTGACCCCTTCTTCATTTTGTCTGCTAATAGTTATTTGGATGGCCCACTTTGTTCACTGGTGCATTGAGTTTACTGTTCAAAGAGAGAGCAATAATTTTCAATTGCTCAGTGTTAATGTTAAGGTCACTAGAATATCATATTGAGATTAATGCTTGAGCAGAGCGGTATGGATTTCAATGGGGATGGGGAGGAGGGTGGGGAGTGGGGGGGGGGGGGGAGTCAGTCATTTTTACTAGTTTCAGAGCTTGTGGCCTGTTTATATAATGTATTTCCGTGCTCACTGGGGACGCATTATTCAGCAAAACTTGAACTATAAGCCATGTAGGGTGCATAATGCAGCTCAGCGATTAGATTTGTCACATTACACATACACATCGAACATAAAAAGGGTTGTAATTCCTGCAACAGACCACCCGATATGGATTTAAATGCCGGCAAATTTTGTATTCGTTGTTTCATTTCAAATCCAATCTGCTGAAGTACAGAGCAAAAACAACACAAACCGTCCCAATACTTGGGCATTTTGTATAATAAGGATTAGGGAGATGGGCTCATAACTCTAAGGTTGTGCATTAGATTTCCAGGAGGGGTACTGCCGTTGAACCCTTGAGAGAATTATACTTAACCTGAACTACTTCAGAAAATTTACAGCTGTATTTATGGATTGTATGTATAGAATAGAGCTGCCCGGCCCAGTTTTTGGAGACCTACCCTTGCAGGTTTTCACTCCAACCCTAACAAAGCACACCTCCTTCAACAGCTAGAGATCTCGCTGCTAATAAGTAGAATCAGGTGGGCCAAATTAATGTCAAAATGAAAGCCTACAGGATAGTCTCCAGGAACAGGATTGTGCAGTGGTGGTATAGAATATTATAAGAAGAAGCTTGTTAAATACCCATAATGCAGTGTAATGTAACTGCTGTGGCATAATATGCAAACAGATCTCATTCAATCTTCAGCTCTCTGTAGCTTTTCTGTTTCCCTGCTCCATAGTGAGCTCCATAATGTTTGGGACAAAAACAGTTTAAAAATTTTTTTATTTAGCTCTATATTCCATATTTTTAATTTTGCAATCAAATGATTCACATCTATTTTGTGTGAAAGGGGGAGAGTGGCTGACTTTGCAGCTACATAAATCATTTTGTTTATTTTTGGGATTTTCTCATATTTTTTTTTAGGTTAGATCAACTTTCCACATTGAGTACAGTACAGGGTTTCCAAAAAGCCAGATGCATGAGGCTTGGCAACCCTGACATTGTGCGAATACTTGATTTGTATGTATCTTGTTTACAAAACAAATCATAACCTGCTCTGCTATGGGAATACGGATCTTTCCAAGAATATAGAGCTCGCCTGGAGCTCAATGTTATGCTATTCATAATTGAAAATCACAAAATAAATAAATAAATAAATAAATAAACATTTCAGCAATTCAATCCTGGATGTGACAGAAGTAACAAGGCAGCAAATTGTGTCAGTGCTCCACGTGGAGGAGCAGTATTGTAAAACAAACTCTGTGCAATTACATGAAAAAAAAAAAGTGATTACACAGCCACAAGTGGCTGTCAGGCGAAAGTTTTCATTGTAGTAACATGCCCGACGGTCTCTTTCTGAATACTGTGAAATTGCAGATTGCTATCACAAAGCCCACCTGTGGTTTAAAAAATGAAAAAATAACAAAAATCGAATAAAAGCCAAAAGGGCTGACAGCAGGGGGTGCATGCTTGAGAATATGTTGGCATCTGCCTGCACACGTGCCAGGCCTGAAGTCACAGCAAACAAACGACTGGTTCCTTTCAGGGGCTGCAGCCCCTTCAGGCAGCACAAGCCCAGCAAATCACAGAAATGTGGATATTAGTGAATTGTGATGCAAGAGGGCACTTGGCACAAACTGATCAAATTGAATTCAATTGTTTTAGCCCAGTTATACACTCAATGACCACTTTACTAGGTACACCTATCTATTATCTACGTTGTACCTTCAGAACAGCCTGCTGGATGCTACTGTTGTAAACAGCTGTTATGTGTGTGTGTGTGTGTGTGTGTGTGTGTGTGTGTAGCCTTTCTGTTAGCATGAATGAGTCTGCCCATTCTCCTCTGACCTCTTTCATTAAGAAGGTGTTTTCGCCCACAGGACTTCCACTCACTGGCTGTTTTTGTTTATTGCATCATTCTCTGTAACCCCTAGAGATGGCAGTGTGTGAAAATCATAGGAGGGCAGCTGTTTCTCAGATGCTGAAACCACCATGTCTGGCACCAATGATCATACCACATTCAAAGTCGCTAAGCTCACACGCCTTGTCCATTCTAGTGTTTGGTAGAACAGCAACAAAACCACTTCACAATGTCTGCATGCTTTATGTATTGAGTTGCAGCTACATGAGTTGCCATTTAGAGGAACAGACTATTCGAATTAAAGAACAGGTGTCCCTGTAAAGTGGCCACTGAGTGTAAGGGTTGAAAACCCAATTGCCGTTCTCTGGAATCTTAACGTTCAGTTCTATCTGAAGTTCTATAACTGAAGTTCTTCTAGATGTAGCTTTGAATTCATTTTCAGGTTTTCCAGAAGGATGACCCTATTTCTGCAGATACACCATCCTGTAGGTTTTCATTTCAACCCTAATTTGGCACACCTGATTCTACTTCTTAGCAGCTCAGTGAGATCTCTAGCAGTTGAATGAGGCGTGCTTTGGTGGGGACAAAGAGGTAACAATCAGTGGTGGACTAACAAAAGTTATCGTTACCGTAGCCTACATTTTTCTTAGCTCCCCATTGTCCAGAGAGAGCAGCGCGTAAAAACAGGCAAAAGAGAGGGCAGCGAGAGCCTCCCTCCCTGTTTGAACCCCATGCCTGTACCCTCGGCTCGGATTTATCAGCTCTCCCAGAGTCTCAGTCGGAGTTAATCAGACAGACTCAGGTGAGAGCAATAAATCCATTTCAGCGAGACAATTCCGAACAAAGACCCTGTAAAACCCTGCTCCCTCCGTTACAACACGAAGTATTTTATGGCCTTTTTGCATTGAGGTAATTACAGTTCTTTTTTTTTTTCCTTGTTGGCTGAGAATCTCTCGAGGTTAATTGAATTGCTTCAGGGGAAGGACGGTCGGTGTGGCAAAAGTGAGATTGTGTGCGGGGAAATTAAGATTTACATTTCATTATGTCCATCAGTTGGCACCCCACTCCAAAGAACAGTACATTATGTACGGCACAAGTGTGGGGACAAAGTCATTTTGGGGAATAATAATACAAATGGTCTGTTGAATAGTACAAACAGACCGGTGGCTTGTATGTCTATCCTGCAGAAGTTCCTGCTGCCCAGGAGCGTTCTTCAGTTTCTGCCCACCCAATGGTCATCCAAAGGGCCTACAGCAGCAGTGGGAAACTCTTGGATGGCCGGGGGGTTATTTCACAAAGCAGGATTACTGAGTTTGCTGGATAACTGCGCTGAGCAAAACCTGTGTCAGCTCTTTTAACTTCAGTCCATGTTCCATATTTGGGAGGGTTCTGGGTTTTACTCAGTGCAGTTATCCAGCTAACTCAGTAATCTTCCTTCGTGAAACAGGGCCCTGGTGTGTATGCAGGTTTTTCGTTTCCACCAGTTACCCTGGCCAAATGAGCTAATTGGCTTTATTCACCAACAGCTGTTCACTCGTAGATTCGATCACAGTAAAACTTTTTATACAGGGACACAAGCGCAGTCTCCAGCTGTCCAGCTATTCATGTGCTTATCAAGAAACATAGCTAAAATGTCAAATGCCCAAAATGTTAGGGCTATTTAAGTAATGAAAACCAGACACAGATACGGCCCTCGCTGTCCACCTCTGGTCTACAGGCTACAGAAAGCAAAAGATTCAACTCAATGGGATTGGCTCCAGCTCCGGCCACTAAGAAGCACGCTCAGTCACAAATCCCAAGCCCAGCCAGACACAGACAAGGGCGCTCACTCTCAATATCCCCAAGGAGGAATCGCTCAACCAGAAAATTATAACCCTGGGTTAAAAGCTATGTTGGCGTTAACAGACAGCTGTAAGTTCTCGCTTTGCCCCCCCAAAACCCACAGTTGCTGTTTTCTGTCAGCTAGCAGAAGAACACAAGAGACAAGGGGAAGCGCAGCAGTCTCTACCACTGCACAACATTCCACTGTTACTACCTCTGGCTTTGTGGACTACAGTGGATGCATTTCTTTAAAAAAAGAAGAAGAAAGAAACACAATTGCATGTAATTGAGAGGGTCTGCATGCACTGGCGTCCATGGTGGAGGTAAATTAAGACAGAAGGCAGTCAGATGGTGGGAAATTGGCAATATTGATCATGTCCTTGACCTCTTTCTTCAAAAAATAGAAGAAAAAAAAACAGAACATTTCAAGCCTGTGTGCATTTGATGACTCTCCATCCATGATTGGTGTCTTGCACACAGTGAAGAGACAGATTATTACATTTAAAATGAGCAGAATCTGTCATGTTTAGCTTGAAATGAAAAATTATCTTTGTACAAAACTGTTTAGGTTGAAATGGAAAAAATGATTTCTCAGCACAAACCTGCCCCAGCCTTAGTTCCTGGCAAATAGAAGATCATGCTGCTGGGGCTGTAAATATTACAGGATGTCAACAGAGAGTGAGAACTTAATTTCCAGATGACATTTCCACTGAACATGAGAATTAATGCATAATTCAGAAGGATGTGATTAACACTAACCTCCATTTGTGCCTATTGCTATCATAGACAGAGAATATCGATCATTATTTTTACAGTTTCATTAGACCAAGCTTGTACCGTTACCTGTTGGTCCAAATTGCTTTTTCAGACAGACCAAAATATTGTAATGAAATATTATGAAATCCAATGGCTTGAATCTATCGGGAGGACACCATCTGACGATGATTATGATGATGACTTGAAGAACTGTCATTCACTGCGAGCGCTGGAGGAACGTTTCATGAGAAAAAACGTAGCAACCCGCTGCGAGTGTTTCCAAAGCATCTGAAAATATGGCATAAAGGACAATTTTGTTTTTCTTTTTTTTAATGCCCCCCCCCCCCCCAGTATGCATTTATTAGCACTTAGCTGCAGCTGCAGGAGGTTGCACACGCACTTCTCCAAAAACGCGCGATGTAGGTCGTCACCACTTACCGCTCTGGTTTTGTGAGTGGGCCTCGCACAGACATGAATCTGAGAAAGGGAAGCGAAGAAGGGGGAGGGGGGTTTGGGGGAGCACCCGATTGGCCAGTGGGTCTTTGCCGGTGCGTGATCGTCCTGGTTTATTTTAAGACAAGCAGAATCGGTTATCAAGGCTGGCTTTATGAGTACTCGTGAACAGATGAGAAAGGACCAAAAAAAAAGGCCCTTGGAGGAATGATTCTCAACGGCAAACACTTAAGAAGAAGAAGAGAAAACTGAAACATTCAAAGAGAATGGATTTGTGAACAGTTGCTCTTTTTCATGGAGATAGCTTATTTTTACACCCTGTCCTCCACAGCCGTGTCCATAGAGAATCAAATGCAAATGAGCAACCATGTATTGTGTACAAGGGTACACAATTACCAGTGTTTAACCCTCTACGTCCTGGGTTTCCAACAGGAGTTCTGCAGACCCCTGGGGGTCCTTCAAGGTACTGTAGGGGATCTCTGACCAAACCTGATATGCAATGACAATACACTGTATAGATTTGAGAAAATATTTCAAAATATAAAATCTTTTTAAAATATAACCTTGACGGAGGTCTCCTGGTGAGCCTGGGTGGGGGTCCCTGGAGCAGAAAAGGCTGAAAACCCCTGCTCTTTGTGAATTCACAAGCCCCACACTACTCTCTTCAACATTATTTTACCATCAATGAGTTCAGGAGGGAAACAAAATGGCCTCTCTTTGCTGCTCCCACAGACACACTGGATTGAGAATGGGGTTGCCAGATGCCTTTTTTTTTGGACCAGAATGTCAGTTTTTTCTAATTATACATGTGGTGAACAAATTTTAAATCTGGCAACCCTAATTCAGAATAGTCCTGCCTTTAGCGCGGTGTGGCCAGTTTTGAAAATGGTGAACTCGGCCAAAGCCATTTTTCCCCCCACGCAATAACAAAGTATTCCAATTGGGCGGGAATCCGCCAAATCTGGCAACACTGCTTTAGTGCATCAGCATATTTGATTGATATGTCACCCACTCATTGTGCTTTGCGACCAGTCGATAACAGCTGCAGCAGCTTTTTAGCTTGTAGTCTGTGGTCTAATAGCAATGTGTCAGATTCAGTGATGATCACGCGTTTTTCCTCATGAATTTTCTCTTTCCAAAGAGCCAGCCTTACATTATAGGTGTCACAGGCATTTTATTTTGTTCTCAAGAAGCTATACACTGTTTAAAGTATTGAAACTTAAACACTCATGGAGCTTAAAGCAGACACTATAATTTGTTCACCATCATCTACATTAAAAAAAAATAACCAAACATAAGTTCATAAAAATGTTTTGGTTCAAAAAAATCAGTTCATTTCAATTTCAGACAATTGCGAAGGAAGTCTTTGGGGGTGAATTGTTCAGGAAAAATGGAAATCGCATTGTTTCAATGACCTAAGGCGAGATCCTACTGCTACGGTGAATTCAACAATCACTGAAACCATCTTGTCAACCTGAGAAGAAAAAAAAAAAACTAATTTCATTTTAAGTAAACGGACAAATTTTGACTGAAAAGAGGCCTATGACACACATAGGGCTTTCAAACCAATATTCCGTTTCTCTGGGTAGCAGTGGCATTCCATTACAGCCAATTACAGCTCTTCACTGTCACCGCGACAATTTCACCCGGCTGTACAATCGCCCAGCTCGGTTAGATTGCATTTGCGATTGCTTGTCATAGCGAAAAACCCATCAGTGTTTCATGGACCTGCCCCATTGCTCCATCTCAGAATTAAATTAAGCGAATCGCACTGGAACAGACGCACACTGTAGAAATGGCAGCAATCTTAGCCAAAATGGCAGATAGCGATCTTTGATTTGGAAGCTGTGTAAACAGGTAAACGATGTGTGAAAGTGGTTGCAGAGAGTTTCAGGACGAGTTATCAAAAAACCCAAAATTGCTTTTAATTTTTTTTTTCTTCCTTCACATTTGAATATGAATGCCTCTAAATGGCGCCGTGCAGACACGATCATGTTCTGTGCTGTATTTGTTCATTTTAAATGACCAGCTGTCTGGGGCCCTTGAGTTTTAGAACAGATGTTACTTTAATTTTAATCTTGTTATCGCTTTATGGAGGATATGTTTCACATCAGCAGGCCTTCGCAGAACAAGGCCTTGGGCTCTTCAATGCATTGCATCTCACATTCCTTGGAAGCTATTTTCTCCAGAGAACAGAGTGCTTTACAGTGCAGGCAATTGCATTTGCCTGAGCAATTAGCAATCGGTTCCACAACCTCATATGCAGACTATCTGTCAAAGCATATGTTGATCAATAAAATCAAAAATGTGCAAATTGAAGAATCAGTATTCCAGAGAGAATTTTTTTTTTTTTTAAACTTTCATTCCTCCTCTTGGATCATTTTAATAAAAAAAATAAACATGTTGGCTTGCTTTCCTCTCCAATTTATACAGTTTGCTGAAGTCTCCTTGAAACTAGAGAAGGCACTTACAGCAATCCGGTTTCACTGCAGTGGCTTCTTTCCTCAAACAGTCCAATCGCTTTCTCTCTTCCCTTGCCTGTCAGGTTTTGTTAGTTATTGCTCTCTAATGAAGGTGGCACATGACAGAGAGTATTTTTTTTTTTTCATTCACCTCACAGACAAATGAAACTGCTATATGTGAGCACGCATTACAGTAGCATTCTGAAATGTTCTGATTTACACAGATATCTCATACTTGGCATACAGACATATCAGGTTGCATTTTGTATTTCGTAAAAAATGTTTTCAAAATGGTCGTTATACATAAATAGCCAAAAACATTGTTTTAAATGTACATCAATTTATTCATTTCAATACCAGCGGTATAAGGTGATCAAAATAAATAAGAATAAATGAAAGGGAAATGTAATCATTTTGAGTATACACAGTATATATGTGTTTATCCAGTCTCAGTTATAGAATTCATTTTTTGTATCACACATGGTACAACAATTTATCTAATTAGCATAACCTTCTGTTAATACCAAATATTTTTAGCATATTTTGTTTGATCAGACCCTATAAACCTCTGAGAAAAACACAGTGAAAAAGGTCATATGCGGTCTGATTTTTTTTTCTGGTGTAGATTCAGAAAACATCCTAATTGTCATAATTCAATAACCGAAATAGAAAATTCCACTTTAGAGGGAGGTAGACATTTGAAACTGGGGACTAATTTCCCAATAATCCCATTTTTGTTGTTGTTTTTCCAGTAAAAGAAAATCAGCAGATTAGTACTAAAGCATATTTAGTGGATGATTACCGTGCATTGCCTGGACCATTTAGTCCTTAATTAGTCATGCACAGGAAATGTAAATAATGCCTGCTTAATGCCCGTCTTCTGTTTCTTAAAGCAAAAGGAGGATGTCAGCTCAGCAACAGGATCATTGTGCAAGAATGCTTCATATATAACCAATACACTGTGAATAAACTTGGTGTCCGAAACATCAAGCAATGACTAACTGCACTAGGTTCTATGTTATAGCGTTATTTGTTTTCTGATTAATCACTGATAAGCTTTTAATTTGAGTTAAAAAAAGACATACACTGGAGAAAGGCCTGGAATGAAAATTCTAAACACTTCTTAAAGATTCAAAGAAGCGTGACTCTTCATCTCATGAAACAAATAAGCAAACTGACTGAATCAAGCAGGCTCTGCCGACGTTCATATCTCATCAGACATCGTCTGGCATGGCCGCCAGCTTGTCATCGGCCGTGTTCGACTGTTTTGTGTGCCGCACGCAATTTTCTTTTCCCACACCCTAATCTGCGCTTCTGCTAAACCATACTTTGGAAATTGGGTGACACGTCCTTCAGTGACACTAAATCAATACTGGCGAAAATCAGAAATGGGGGAGGGTACCCTGCTCCGGTAGGCCTGCCTATAGCAGGGGGGTGATTCAGAGGTACTGTTTCGATTTGGGTCTTGGGGGTCAGGCAAGAATAAATGAGGCCCAAAGAAAGTTGAGCTCACGGACCGTAAGATGAACGCAACTCCAATGTGTTTTGTATCAGTGTTGCCAGATTGGGCGTATTCCCACCCAATTTGGGATACTTTTTTAATGTTATTGTGCGAAGACAAATGGCTTTGGGAACCTGACGTTAATGAATCCTTGTTAGCAGTCTGGGGCCACGGGAAGCCGAAAATCACCGTGCATACACGCATACCAATACATGCAAGCGTATAAACAAAATTTCAGACACTGAAATAAATTTTGCATAAGTGCATCCTGGGCATCCATCCAAATCCACACAAAAAAACAGACATAAGTTCAGTTTTTTAGGCCTTTTTCAGCATTTTGGATATGATGAAAATGATGTCAAGAATCTCTCAAAAGTTACGATTTATTATGAAATAAATCAAAGATACGGATAAAGATACAACCATATTTGTTAGCCTGTCCCTACATCCCTCATTTTAATCCAGGAGGGCACAGTCTAACAAACACGGTTATCCATTCTTAACTGGAAGAATAAAAAGTAGCCCAAAAATGGTTGGTTTTGGAAATAAGATGTATAATTATTAATTCCCAGATCTGGTTCTCGCAAACTGCCACCAAAAATCATCCCCGGATTTAATTGGCTAAAATATGTTCTCTCCCTCTCCACCTTCGCCAATGTGTGGTAAGCTTTCTGGCGCAAAATGGCTGCCGTGCATCACTCAGGTGGGTGCTACACATTGGTGGTGGGTGAGGTGAGTTCCCCCTGACTGTAAAGCATTTTGAGCATTCGGAAAGGTGCTATATAAATGCAAGGGTATTATTATTATTATAATTCTTTGGTGATATGAAAACAACTACCAGAGACGGTTCCAGGGCATGGTAGCGGTTGGACATTCCTCTCCGTGGCTGTTTGGGACTACCGAGGCTTGGATGGTCCCTGTCTAACAAGAGGTTTCATTATATCGCAAACAAGTAACCGCACCCTCTGGAGTTCGATTTAGATCGATTCTTAGCCCCACTCATTTCAAAATGAGTGAATAAGACTGCATTATATAATGGATCGATAAACCATCTGCTAAACAGGTGCACTCACAGTAACTGTGCCCCATAGGAAAATAAAAGAAATATAACTGACATTAGGAATTTTATTTGAATCTGGCACAAGAGTTACTCTTTTTTTTCCCTTCTGGGGCGTTGCATGAGAAATAAGGACACAGGGACTCTCACACTCGCCCAGTTAGGTGACTGGAGAATTCTATCTGAAGCGATTAGTGGTGATCCCGATGAGCTCTACCTTAGTATTTTCCTGGTGCATCTCATTGGTGTGTCTGTCAGTATATAGCCTGGCCGGATCTCTTAGGCACACAGCTGTTAGGGTGGCTAGCTACTCCATAACACTCCAATGCCATGAAATAACCTCCTCCCCAAACATATCGACTCACCAGTGTCAGCGAATGAAATTTCAACCTGAGAATTGCTACCCTGTAATCACAAATACACTATGTGATTATAATGTTCTTAACTGGACAGTCTGATGCAGTCTGATGTAACAATCACTACTGGTAACTGAAGGCAATGGAGTTTAGAACACTGACTTCCAAAAAAAACAAAAAAAACCTTCCAAAAGACCTCCTCTTCAAAGGGATATACAGAATGACGAGACACATATAAAGTGTAAACCGTATTTTGATGCACATGAAGCACATGCTTTCCTCTCGTTGAAAACTGCCACGATCTGTCGCAGTAATTGCCATATAATTTCTATATATAGGTATATTAGGTATATTTAAAAAACCTTGAAGCTTGGCTCGGTAGCCTCTGTGATACATTTTGCCCAGTGGGTTAATTAGTGAATCTGTGATCTCAATTAAAATTCACTGACTTTCCTGTCTCCATGGCCTGATCAAGAAACTATATATAGGTGCTGCAGATCAAGCTGAAGAGTTTAGTCTTTGAAGAAAATGAGTGTCTAATCAGCTGTAAATTGATGCAGAACGACTAAGAGGCCAACTGCATAAGCTATGGATTTCCACCTTTAACAACGTGCAATGTATACAGCGCCTACATTTTCCCAATGAAATATGGGATTAACATTTATGACAATGCTTTGCTTCTTAAACCAATATTGTAATAGATTATTTGATGTTTCACAGGAGACACATTTAGTAAAAATGAGTGATAAATTTTCACCCTCTTCCTTAAGGGAGTTGCCTAATCCCTCGTTGCGAAAGCTTTACACTTCATTAAGATTCTGTGGCGACCGCGCAGTCTAAGCTCCGTAAATCAGCACATCGTCAATTAACCTTCAAAGCTCACGATTTCATGTTTGGGCATGCTTCCTTCTTTTTGGAGTGAACGAGCAACAGTCACGAGGGAAGATTCTGGAAGGTTAGTTGAAGGGTGGGCTTTCTTCCACACATTGAAATGAACTGCTTGTCTCTGGACACTGCCCCCTAATGCGATACTGTCATTCAAACCTCTCTGCGTTTAACGTAAGCCGGGCTGAAATTGGAAAATGGCTTTAAATTTTCCTCCAGTTGCATCTGATTTTTTTAGGAGCCCCTGACAGTCAGAGACAGACAGGTAAATGCCTGCTGAAACCACTTAAAGCTTACATGACATCCATGAACACCTCGAGGGAAATCTGAAGAGAATCAAAAAAAAAAAAAAAAAAGAAGAAAAGCATCTCACCAGAAAAGGTTTGGTGTGAGTAGGAAGTGTTGCCCCTCTGCAGTCCAAACCTGCAGAGCTTTCAAGGCCTTCCACAGTAGCAGCCTGGCCTGAAGGCATTGACACCTGTGGATGATTGCTAATCAACACAGGTGTTGCTAATTTCTTTATCAGTCAGTCTATCCCTTTTGAGATGTTCCTTTTAAAAACTACTGCCTGTGTCAAACATAAATGTGTTCCATTTTAAAAACTTTACATTACTAGCATTTAGCACACGTTGTCATCCAGAGCAATTTTTACATACTGTATTGTTCATTTTGACAACTGGATATATATTACAGCCTTTCAGGTTAAGTATCTTGTGTAAGTGTACAACAGCATCCTGTGTCCCTGCTGCATTGAACCAGCAACCTTTGCATTACAAGCCCGATTAATTCATTATGCTACACTTACAGGACTGACGGATGCTCACTTACACAGGACTCCAGCTCTCTCGCAGAGAACCTCAGAGTAGTCCACATTCAGAAAGTACATATTATGATCTTGAGGGGCAAGGCCTCTGTAGACCAATTATCATTCCCGCGCTGAACTGCCAAAGAAGCCGGAGGTGATGGTTTGTCAGAAAAGTAAGAAACGGCAAGAAGCGGGAAAAGAGAAAAAGTGTACTGAACTCTCTGGAAAAAAAAGGAATGAAAAAGTGTCTTAAAAAGGTACAAATGCTTGTTGGTACATAAAATTGTACCCCTGGCCAGCAGTAAATAATTTGTTTGTACCTTTTTTGCTTGTAAAAGGTACTTCATAGAATATTGTTGTACTTCCAGGGTAAAATTGTGAAATTTGTTCCCTAAAGAACACAAATTTACCTCAACTGTACCTTTATATCTGAGAGGGTGATCACATATTTTAAGTTGTACCGTATTTAGCATTTATATATATTAATTGTACTATTTAGTGTCCGGCAGTGCCTTTAAGGAGAAAGAAAGGGCAAGAGTTCGGAGGTGTCATTTTTTTTTGTGTAGTCGGCAGAAAGCAGGAAAGGTTTTTAAAAGCCATCTCAATAGACTACATTCACTCTGTGGTCTTAAACCACGACTGATAGCTTAATGACAAAAGTTTCTCAGAAGTCCTAACTACTAAGTGCTTTTTTTCTTCTTCTTCTCTTTTTACCATTAAGGCTGCGGACACACTGATAGTTTTTTTCATTGATGCAGCTGAGAAATATAAAGTGGTAGGGTTGTTTTAAATCATTTTTGACTAACCAAATGGTTTAATAACCAGAAATGTGTAAGCAGCACACATTTCTTACAAATGTAGAAGGATAACTCATGCAGCCACATTCTGAAATTTTCTTATTTGACGTTGCCAAAAAAAAATGCATCCACAGTTCACCTGCATTTCTTTCACAAGTGCCTTAGGGGGTTTCCTTATTGATGCCAAGATGTGAAAACACGAAGGTTGTCACACTGTGATACAGCCGTGATGCTTGTATATGAGGACGTTGTGTTCTAGCTCTAGCTCTAAACTTATTTCTGCCTTCTGTGTGTAAAACGGGAAATAAACTATTTGAAAAATAAAGTTATTGAATCAATTAAATCAGAATCAGCTGTCATGATGGTTAATTCTGTACACTACGCATCATGTTATAAAAATTAAATGTCCATGTATTGTCCTATATCATCAACTAAATTGAGTGCCTTTGGGACTGAGGTTGAAGGAGAATATGCAAAACTATGCTGAGTTCTTCAGTTTGGCCTAGTAATGCATTCAAGGCCTGCCAGAATCAATTTAGCTGAAGGCAATTAATTAATTGCAGAGATCAGAGAGCTTGTCATACGTCACAAAATATTTTGATATTCCGTAGCTGCCTGGACGTCCTGGGATACAAATTCATGAAGTGATTGTGGTATTGGTTTAACATAATTGCTTCTGTATCCGACAGACTCTGGTTGTAATAATATTATATAAAGGTGATTAACGATAATCCATTTTTCTTGGGAGGCTCTTGTAAAAAGCGAAACCTCAGTGATTAAATTTTATAAAAAATAAACCTATTTCATGCCCCATTGAGGACCTGAGACCTCAGCCTGAATTTAGTATTTGTTCTTAAGACTGAAAATATAGATGTTTAATAGAAAACAGATGATTTCTTGTCATTAATCTTCTGGGATTTCAATGGTGTCTAAAGGGTTTATTGTTTATTATTATGATTATTTCGGATCAAATTCAGACCGTCCCAGTGCAATAGCCAATTACGTCACCCTGGGTACACGTGGGTTCAGTCAGTTATGGGTCCTTGTTTCATTGCTCTCTAGTGACCCCTGCTGGTCAATCTGGCACCTGTGGACCGAATGCCAAAGCTGTATATAACAGGTCTTCCTCCTTCCCCAGTTGCAGGACAGATTTTTACAAACATCAAACTTTTTAAAACTTTAAAGAAAATGGTTTTAAACAAAACGCAAAACTGCAGATGGTACAATCATGAATGTCGGCCGCTGTGCAATGAGGCTTTTGCCGGTCAAACGTTTCTTCATTTTTATAGTTAATATTTAAAATATATGTAAATGTGTCCTATTTTAAAACTCTACATGACAAATTTACTAGCAATAATCAGATGCCCTTATCCAGAAGGACTTTTACATATTACCCGTTTATTTCAGCTGGGTATCCTGAAGGAATTTCAATTAAATATCTTGATCAAGGGTACAACGGAGCCCAGAGGGAAACGCTGATTATCAGATCAAATTCAGTCCCTCTATAGGGCAACATGGTGCCCAGAGCAGTTTTGTGTTTCGTGAGACTGAAGTCAGCTTATGCTCTGTGGGGGATACGTCATTAACCGCTCTGTTCTCGCCTATCCATTTTTTAAAAACGAAGCAATCAGACAAAGGTGCGCTCCTGTTGACATTGATGTGTGTGTCCTGACTGCAGTCACGCTGATGGCCTCGATATGCCATTAGCCTGTGGCTACTGGGACCAGCCAGTGTGTGTGAGATGAGCACTTTGATGGACTGATCCATTTAGAATTGGCCGTCATGCAATCATCTTGTCTTTCTATAAGGCCTGAAAAGGGGGGGGGGGGGGGGCAGCTAAGCACAATGACATAAATCATTGGTGTTGTGGGGGAGGGGTACTGATATAAATGGTTTATGAATCTGCATTATATCACCTCCCTTTCATTTGTCCCATTCCTTACCAACTACCCCCAAGGGTATTTAATCCAAGTTTTTCTGCCTGTTCCAAACTGAACCAAAATCGACAGTGTGAAGTGTGCTGTGACAGAGCCGCTGGACATTATGCACAGTGCCTATGGAACCAGGAGCACAAACGGAATGCGGAATAAAGAGGGGCTCCATGGAAACGCTGCTTCACCCAATCAAATCAGTTCGAGGACCCCATCAGGCCTTACTGTAGTTATCCCACACAGACCTCATAATCACAGAACGTTAAATGGCTCAAGAGAATCTGATGTTCTGACCGGATCATATGTCATGGTTTTTGCGTCCAGCTCCCCCATGGAAATGTCTTTGTTTACACAGACCATCGCAGGCGAGTCAAATGGAGCTTTACTGTGAAGTGCATTTTCTTTTCCCATGTCTCTCACAACGCAGAATCAATCAGACTTGTTATCTAGCCAGGATAGAAATACAAGGACAGAGCCTTTAAAAAAAAAAAAAGGAACCTCATCCATTAAAAGTCAAAAGTACAGCACTGTATACAAAAGCCTCATTAACTGAGGTTGGAGCAGGCATCATAATGGCTCGTATGATAAATGACAAGCAGCCTCCATTACCAGTGATTAAAATTTTGATATTGAGCCTGCATCTGTTCTCATGACACAGGACCTCAAGTCTGCTGTTTCGACTCCTCCACAAACTGCCATCTTTCTTCTCCCCTTCTACCCCATGGCATGTCCCTGTTGACTGCCGGCTCACAGTTAGAACACCTTAAAACCCTCCAAACTAACTTAAAACCATAAATCGTACTTTTCTTTTTTTCAAGGGAGTGATCGTTGCCCGGCCAGTTCTATGCTCAGCTTTACCGTTCAGTACGGACTACACTGAAGCCATACCGACAAAGTGGAGACTGTAAGATAATTAAAAGTTACAAAAAAAGGAGAATGTATGTAATTGAAAGTAAGCTAAGTAACATTTTCTTCGTAAAGTACTTTCCCACACTCAAGCTCAGAAAGACCCAGCCGTATATAACAGACAGAAGAACCATGAGACGACCATAAAACAGTCAGAACTGCAGTAAACATGCTCCGCAACCCAATGTTACAGTGCAATTTAAAATACAAGTGTATATAGTAAAGTAAATATAGAAACAATGGACTAAGACTAACTGGGAAAAGATATCTGGGAGAAGAGATGCCAGTCAGATTGTACGGGGGATTTTGCCCAAAACCTGTTCACTGAGTGCTTTATTAAAATGCAGCTTTGCATAATGGGTCCACGGGTGGTACTGACTTTTAATTAGCCTGAAATACAATGGGAAATTAATATCATCTCGACACGGCTCTTGCTCAAGTCAATGATATTAAATGTGCAGTTTTCCTGGTCTGTGCCTGTTCACCCAGCTGTAACGCCGGTGTTTCGCTTTTTTCCGAAGGAACCTTTCCAACAGGCACGATGTTAAAGAATTGAACGTGCACTGCCTAGTGTAGAGTGATCAACTTTTTAAGACCCATATCCCGCTGACACTGCTGTGGAATCAGACCATGCCTGGGTTCAATACAGTGAAACAATACATTTGATCTGGAAACACAACGAACATATCAGAACTTCTTCGATTCACATTTTCAAACCGATACTGAAATAAGCTTCCCCATGTGAGTAATACTCAGCTAATACATAGCTATATTTGCACTAGTTTAATTAAACTTTTTTTAATATACCTTATTCTGTAGATTTGTTGCTGTCCTTGATCGTGTGTCCCAACCCCATCCATTCTTCATAAAATATGTTGCCTGTGTCCAGTGTTGAAGGTGCAGTTCCATTTCACATTACATTACATTTTATTTGGCAAGGGGACGTACAATGAGTGCACAACGAAGGTCGTTGGAACAGCTACAGAACACAGGTCGGATAAGGCACAATTATCATAAACCATCAGTTGTTTTTAAGAGACACATACAGATCTGAAGGAGGACCTCTCTGGGTAAAGGATGCTGATACTGGTGCGACCTCAAACTCCACGACCCTGTCTATTGAGCTTTTGCACGGTTCATTTCAAAGCCTGTTAGCCTCTACGTTCAGACCCCAATGTCCCCGTCGCTGTGCAACATGTGCCGGCCTGGTTCTCCTCCCTCATTACCGGCTGCCTGACCTCCTGTTGTGTGAGCTGGCAGGGGCGGCGATGGCGTCTCTGGGCGGGCTCTTTGATGTCCGTTTCCGTGCCTCGTCAGATGCACCTGCTCGTCCCTGACCCCCCCTCTCACGAGCAGCGGGATTCTACCACGTCTCCTCTCTGGAGATATGAGAGGGGTTCTTCACAGTCCTGCCCCCCTCCCCACCATGTCAAATTCCCTTAGGGCGGCACGGTGGTGCAGTGGGTAGCACCGATTTCCTCACAGCAAGAAGGTCCTGGGTTCGAATCTAGCCTGGGGCCTTTCTGTGTGAGGTTTGCATGTTCTCCTCGCGTCTGGTTTGTGGGTTTCCTCTGTGGGGTACTCTGTTTTCCTCCCACCATCCGAAGACATGCAGGTAGGCTAATCGGAGACCATAAATTACCCATGTGTGAGTGAATGATGGGTGTGCCCTGCGAGAGATTGGCGGCCTGTCCAGTATTCCTGCCTCTCGCCCAATGCACGCTGGGATAGGCTCCAGCACCCCCTGCGACCCTGCCCAGGATAAGCGGGAATAGATAATGGATTGATGGATTCCCTTTGGGAGGCTCAGCTGTCAGTCGTGATATGAAAGCCCAAGACAGCAGGAGTTTCCCCCAGGATCAGAGCCAGTACAAAGTGACAAAAAGGTATGCATGCAATATTTTTAAAAAATGATTTACCGTTCAGTGTTGAGCTGAAGATCTGATCTGACCGTAGCCCTCCCCAGAAGGCTGCCGCGTATGCATCTGTGTGGATAACGTCAGGCAGGCTTGCAGCTTTTGCACTGAAGACCATTTTGGCTCAGTGTGTTTGTTTCACCCTTCTTCTGCATCATTATCAGTGCCAGTCTGAGAATTTGTTCTTGGTACATTTGTAAAAAAAAAAAGGTAGTTGTGTCATTTTACATCTCTTTACATTTAGGCCATAATGCTTTCGGTTTACTATGCAGATGGCGCTTTTAAACCTCTGTCTCCATACGCTCTCCCATCAGATGAGTGAAAGACATTTTGCCAACAGCATATATTTATTTGAGTGATGCCGCCATCTCAGGCATGACACTCCACCATTTCCTCTTAAGCCCTTCCAGCACATTCCGACACCAATCGACCAAAGTTAATGCTGTCCTAAAAAAATAAAAATAAAAATAAAAAACAGAAAAATAATGCAACTATATAACACGCTGGCACTGAAGTGTGCTCATGAGTCCAGTAAACCAGACCTGGGGCTTCGCTAATGTTCATTTCCACTGCCACTTTACTGGAGCTCTGGTTCCTTACCAAGGGGGAAGCAGGCTTCAGCTGATCCCCACTGGCTTACTGATAGATTAGGTCCCAAGAATGCAGATGCACTTGATGCGATGGGCAGTTGTGTGGTGCTGATTGGCAAGCGGGGGTCTGAGAACATATAAAAAAGAGAACAATGGAGCTTTTACAAAGAAAGAAAAAAAAACCGTTAGAGATCATGAGAAAAAAAACAGCAGGAGGAGATAGTCACGTTCATGTAAATCTACCTGCTAATATCCATTCAGCTCCAGAAATAGAATTCTGAAAAAAATTACCGATGTGCTAAATGTGTGCTGCATGTGTATAATTTCCTAGTCCATTCTACACATTTGTCTTAGAGATAAATAAAACACCTTAATTTCCATCTAACAGATCTTACAGTACAGTAACAGCAAGATAAGACCTTATCTGTATACGTATCTCTATCTTAATCAGTTGTATTTATTTATTTATTTATTTATTTATTTAGTACAGTCATTTATTATCAATAATCCGCACTGGTCAACACGCAATTCACTTTTCCTTAATTGTATCTCGTAGTAGTCACATTTTCTACCAGTTGAGCCATGTTGCATGTTGGAGTGGTTTGATTGGTCTAGCAGGCAGAGCTGAGTCAACCCAAAGGGCAAGATTTTCCCACTAACCAGCAGGGAGAAGAACCCCTCCATCAGTCTGTATGCATCTCCATACGCCTGCATTATTCACCACTTGACATCATGAATTTGTGCAGCATATAATTTCATACAATTTGCAACAATATATGAGCAATGTTCCTAACCTGTGTATGTAGCACAGCAACAGTGTACATTGTAACCCTTGATGTACTGATAGATCCAGAGACATAAAAATGATGCTTAATAGGCAAACTAGTGTTGCTCAGCATAAATAATAGATATAGATTATTATTTAAAAATATATTTTAAAAAAGTTGGTTGTAAGCCAAACACCCACCCACACCAAAATATGGAATCCCTGGGTGACACTTGTTGAAAGGCCATGGGGTCGAAACCCTAACCATCATCCCAGAGAACCCATAAACAAGCAATCTGAATAAATATAATATGGTGGTACAGATGGTATTTATGTTTTTAAGCTCAGAAATGTTAGATGTTCAATGACATTGTAACTGCCTTATGACGACTCTGGAATACACAGGGTGATAGGGATATTAGCATCAAACCTGGATTTGCATGGGTCATTACTACAATTCCCCCCTGAGGTGTCACAATGCACCCCATGCTTATGCTCAACTGCAACAATCACTGAAGCCAAAACTACAGCACTGTGTAATACAGACGCAAGCCATTTATTTATGAACATGGAGGCAACAGGACCTGACTGATGTTGATTTGCAGAGTAGATTTTTGGAATGTTCAAAATTTCAAGCTAGCGTTCTACAACTCCATTGCTTTCAATTACCAGTAGTGATTGTGATCAGCATTAGAATTTTCAGCTAAGAATATTCTAATCACATATTTGTGATCGCACAGCTTAAAGGTTTAATGATTCCCCTTTTTTTTATTAAGGTTTTATAGCCCTTTTCAAACATTTCTAGATCACGCGGCATGCTTATCTTCCTAATGGCCTAGGGGCTCTGTGGGTCCGATTGGAACTGAGCCTCGGTCTGTGGCAATAAAACGATTCTGCTGCCGTACGGGGGAGCGACGAGACAGCTGAAGTGGCTTTTCACAGGTCATTTAACAGTACGGAGACGAAAGCCCATACAGCACGGTTAACTGACTGCCACAGTACATGGGTCCCGGTACAACGTCCACAGTAAAATTGCACAAGAGCATGCTCAGACCTGCAAACAGTATCTCTTCAGACTCCTCGCATGTTTTAAACGGAGGATACCAACTTCTCCCCTTGAATAGGCGTTTCAGAGTCCCTCTAATTTAAACGCAACAGGATGAAGAATTCTTTTATACATCAGTCTATCCTGTTGCTAAACAAAACCAGCGTGCTGCTAACTGAGATCTGAATCCAGAGGATATAATGTGATATGTATTTTTGTCATGACTGTTTGATGTGTTATGTACCTCTAAGGTAAGTGTCATATGTGTAACTGTATGTTTAATCAGTATGTAATCTCTTGAACGGAACTGCCTAAGGATGCAAAATGAATTTCAGTGCAAACTGACAATAAAGTTGTATCGTATTGTATCGTATCGTATCACAGTCAAGTATGACAGATAGAGCTTCAGACTCCATTTGGGATCTATCAGTTTTCTTCACGCACACCCTCTGCACTAATGCCCTTCATAACCTGGCAAAATATATTCTTCGATAAATGCACAGGATTTTTTACTTCCCTTAAAGCCTTTGAACCAAATGAAAGAGCTGCAATTACATTAAATTCCATATATTTTTAGTCCTTCAACTCAATTGAGATAAATGCGTTCATTTTTAACCTCCAGAGCCAAACCAATTATTTCCCAGCATTTTTAAATATTCTATCCTTGTGGTGTGTAATGAGGTATGTGACGGAAACACAACCCAGGAAAATCCCAAAACTGAGCTTGCTTGCAATAGTAAAAGAATGTCCTCATTTTAACAAAGAAACAACTGACATTTAAGAGTCGAGAAGGAAGACTGACATCTTCCGCCAGCCAGTGCTGTTGAAAAAACTTTTAAAAAACAGTGAGTTACGCACCAGTGTGCCTGTCATAGAGAATGGAAAAGCACACCGCACTTTCCAGCAGGCCATCATATTCCAATGTGCCTTTCTACGATAGGAGAGCTCTGAAAGAAGGACCTATGATGGAGAACGTGAAAGTGTTTTTTTTTTTTGGTTTGTTTTTTTGACTGTATAAATTGAAAAGATCTCACATGATGCCCCTATGTTCTAATATTTTTTTGAGGGCTCCCGTCAGTCAGGGCCCTTATAATTGTCCTAAAACCCCCTCCTCCCCCACCCCCTCCCGGCCCCCTGTGTTACGGTGCCCCTGAGCACTGCTGCCCCACAGAATGAGGTCACGGCTGGCCCAGGTCTTCTCTGGATGGAGTTTGCATGTCCTTCCCATGTTTTCGTGGGTTTCCTCCAGGTACTCCAGTGTCCTCCAAAAACATGTCACCCTGGGTCTACAAATGACTGTTAGCCTCCCTGGCGAACTCTGGCCCATTTTCATAAGTGTTATTAATGTGCATCGACCATGTCAAATAAACTAATAAATTAAATGATGTGATATAATACAAGCGCTTCCTGTTTTGCCAAACTGTTATTGCTGTGATGGCTATGGAGAAATCATTGTTCTATTAGACATTACTCAAAACTGAGAATCACAATGGCACACGTGAAATACATTTTTTTCATTAGATTTCCACAGTTTGTTTGTGTAGAACACAAAAGAGACAAATATTGCAGTTTTCATGCAGACATGAACAGCCGTTACCTTGCAAAAGCGTAATCGCCTGCACTTCTGTTCAGCTTGTATTTTGTTAATTGGGACAATAATGTTTTCTCTTCTCTTCTCAATTCAGTAATATGTATGAATTATGCCACTTCATTATATTGTCTAAGGCCCTCTTATTTGCAACTCTCAAATGCAAATAGCTGTATACATCCGCTGTAATGAAAGCACGTATGTAGATTAAGCATTGGTTCGTGTTTCTCTGCATAGTGCTCTGTGTAGCCTGCAGCAGTGCAAACAGGCAGTGGAGAAACCCAAGTCTGCATTCATATTAATTATAGCCTTTGGCGAAACGCACGGGACAAGTGTAATGAATGTGATTATGATGCTTTTAGCGCCGTGGAAAGGGAAGGGGAAGTAGCCGTCCGTGGCAGATGGACAGGCCCTTATTTAAAACCCGGGTGTGTGTGCCTGTCAAGCTCGCACTCCTGATGGACTGTCCTGCTGCTGAACAAAAACATGCAGGAGAACACAAAGGCTTGAGAGGGAGAAAGAAACAGAGAGAGAGAGAAAGACAGAGGGAAAGAGAGAGAGAGAGAAAGAGAGAGAGAGAGGGAGAGAGAGAAAGAGAGAGAGAGAGAGAGAGGGAGGGAGGGAGGGAGGGAGGGAGGGAGTGGAGAAAAAAATCCTTTGATGCGTTCTGTTTTCCACACATTGTTGTTTTTTTGCCTCATGCATAATGCTGATGTCCACATGCAGGGCATGAAACGTTTGATGGTATGCTGCCCTTGAGAGAGACTGAAGAACTGCTCTATATCATCACATTTACTTGATTCAGTGCCATTTCTGTGAGCATACACACTACACCCCCCTCCCCCATTTAAAATAAAACAAAGCTATTTGGGATTCCACGGTTATTTCGGTTCTAAACGATGTGGTGTAAAAATAAATTAAACAGCACTGTTACAGGTTCATTTGCAGCTAGGCAAATAAAATAAAGTATTCTAATAAAAAACCACACACACACACAGACACTCACAAAGCAGAACTGGCCACAGGGTTGGAAGACTGTATTCACCTTCACAGTGTAGTGTAATGGTTAGGGAACTGGACTTGTACTGAAAGTGTTGCTGGTTGAGTTCTTAGGTGTGGGTTTGCTGTTAAGAAAGGTACTTAACCCGAGTTGCCTCAGTAAGGTTAACACAAGGAAGAAAGACTGTCGCGATGGCTAGTGATTTAGTGTAATGATTTACTGGCCCTCAAAACCACTGACAATGGAAGTTAATTTGCAGTTCCAGGAAATGACTGTGGCAAGTTGCCATGACTGCCTCCCACTGTACACACTGCATTGTGGTCCCACATTCCCAGAGGAGGACAGATATGGTTTTGAAGCAGCGGACTGATTTCAAGCACCAGCTTCAACAACAACGGCTCTGTTGCATGCAGCTCTGTTACTCAGAGATGGGAGTGGGTTTTTTTGGGGGGTGAGGGGGAAGGGGGGTGTGCAAAGCAACAGCAGAAAAATATCTCAAACTTTGTTTCCTGGTAATGGCTGTCCATATTCAGATCAGTCGCTAATGTGTATGCACAAGCAAAACCCACTGTCTTAATCCTTTGAAGAGTAGAATTTTTTGGAATGTCTTATTCAAAATTCTAATTTGGTGTTCTAGAACTCCATGGCTTTTAATTACCAGTAGTGATTGTTACATTAGAATGTTCAGAACACCTGACACCTTACAAGGGTTTCAACCGTACAGTTTCTTCAGGAAAGCAAGTGAGAATAAATTTTGGTGCACACGTGTAAACACCCCCCATAGTCTTACCATTTTTAAATGGGAAACGGTTTATGTGGACAAGCTGAGCACTGCAGTTGACCTTAATTTGTGTGCAGCACAGCATTTTCCCCCTGCAAAAAGTAAAACAGGCATATTTCTCTTTCAGTTCCTCCTGGTTTGTAATGGTAGACTTTCTCTGAGTGCAACCAACAAATTGCTAAGAGGTGATGAGGGCACAGACGGTCATAAAATTGTCGGAAAATAATTGCCACCGTCAAGAAGCTTGCCTCAACACCAACAACATAAAGAAAAAGAAGGGTTCTTCTCCTCCTTCTTCTTCTTCATTATAATAATAATAATAATAATAATAATAATAATAATAATCATAATCATAATAATCATAAATAAAAACATTGCGGGTCGATTGCAGCATGCTGCAGTTTATACTTGATGTTTAAATCTAAGCACACACTAATTGATCCTGAGGCTTCCTTGACAAGGCAGTGCTTGATGGACAATCATGCAGGATGACATACAAGCTAGTAAAAAGAATAAATAAAGAAGGCATGTTCTGCAACTTTTTAAGCATTTCAAAATATTACATGCCGCAATTATGTCACAATAAAATTAGTTGTTTTCTTTATTTATTTTGTACCACTGATTGAACTGGAACCAGTGGTGTGTGAGACTGCGAGAAAGGCATTTTGGATTTACTAAGGACATATAGGTATATTGACATATAAACTTCAGTAAGCTGATAACATTTGTAAAAGAAAACAGCAGCTATTTTGACTGGAGACAGAAATGTGTGGTATTAGCTCACAAAGTCCCATAAATATTGATAAACGGGTGTTGCATAACTTTGCCCCCTCAAGTGGAAAACCTTCACTGTTCCCTGAGCTGTGAAATCACTCCCTCTCTCTCTCTCCCCCCTCTCTTCCTCTCCCCTCCCTCCCCCCCTCTCCCTCCCTCTTTCTGTAAAAACGAGTGATATTTGCTGAAAAAAGGCTACCATAAATAAAAAATATAATATCCTGGAAGATGGCCATGTAAGAAAATCACAGAATAATGAAACTTATATTCCTGCTTACTGCAATGCACGGTTATATTACATTAAGTTCAGACTGAGAATAACATCAGCTGCCTGTCAAATGCACTTTGATGCAGCATTTGTCTTAGCTGCTGGGCTGGCATCTCATATAAATTCCTTTTAGGTTGGTTATAACTGCAGTACATAATATCACTACACTACAATTGTTGATCAATAAATACTGCACAGTTTTGCAGATCATTTTCTACTGCATTCATGAGTCCTGTCACATCCCCAAATAGACTCCATTTTTTAATATCCCTGATAAGTATGATCCTTGAAGGCCAAAATGATGCGTGAAGCTGGCCTTCACAGCTTCTGAGCTTACCCCAGCCATCCTTCAAATTGCAGGCGAACTTTCCATTCACGTCTGTGTTTTGCGTCTAACTGAAAGATTCTATCCCAAAATTTCCCCAAAGTTCAGCTTGACTACCTTACAAGGGTACAGCTCAGACATTAGTTGTCCTGTTACCACACATTGGCTCCAACTGATTTATCTCGATTGTTGATTTCCTCAGGAAAATGTCATTTTAAATTGTGCTGACTGTTTGCCTAGAACAGAGGACCACAATGGAAACCATGATTTATTGTGTCCAGTTTCCTCATGTTTTCTGTGCATATGCTTGTTGCCATCAAACCTATGTATATTTTAAAATATGTCAGATAAAATGTATCAATCTATCTATAAAGCAATGTGTGATAACCTGCTTAATTTTTATGTACACACTATCATAATTCATGTGAGTGACATTCTCAGGGATGTCGACAAATCCTTGCTTTTTCATCATGAATCAGAGGTGGATTAGACATATAACACAATTTATGATGAACAATTTCTCTGAAAAAGCTCATATTCCTTCAGGTTGTAGCTGGCTAAAATACAAATAGTAGAGTAGGCCAAGGCGAATGAAATATAAAAGGCAATAACTTATGAAGAGTATGTTCTCAGAAACAAGGCCAGGTTAAAACCTAGTATATGGCTGGACCTAACACACGTGATCCGGCCGACAATGGTGTAACTTCATAACTCGGCCAACCAATGGTGTAACTTCATCACTCAGTCACAGACATTCGCGTTTGTAGGACTGACCCCGCTGTTGCGGTCCAGCCAAAAAATCCATGATACTATGATAATAATCGGACACAGTTTTTTTTTTTGACTGGAGCAGTTGCTGTAGAAGGAACGCATTGTGGCAGGAGGGACACCTTTAACTCAGCCGGGATATGAACCATTGCTCCGCGTGTCACTGACGAAGCGGAAAACCGGTGCTGAGGGGGGCGGAAAATGAGGTGGACGGTCTCTCATTTCACGCCGCCGCCGCGTCGCTGTCGGATAGAGGACGTTTAACGAGGGGAGGATTCGAAGCGGAATGCCGCCGTCCGCGAGAGATCGCCGGCCCGTGACGTTCACCGGCAGACCCGCTGTCTGAGGGGTCTGCACTTTAAACGGTTTCGCCGTTTCCCCTGTGGTGAGCCACGCCGTTACCCACAAACCTCCAGGGGAAAAAAACCCCGAAACGACATGGAAATTTATTCATTAATCAAACGCCGTCTGCCCAAGGCCTCGGCATTCCGGCATCCACCTGTCCGTTTAATGGCAAACAGCTAATACCCGCTAATCCGTGTGTGCGTTTGCATACGGCACGTGGTGCTTTCATCACCGCTAAGGAGGGCTCAGACTGGGGCTCAGACACAGAATGTCAAGTTCGGGAAGGGAAGGGGAGGGGGGGGGGGGGGGGGGGGGGGGGGGGGGGGATGGGTCTCACAACACTGTAAATATTTTTCGCAGGTGGATGAATGACCTTCACAGTGAGTCAGTGTTCTCATTTTTCAACCATTTTTTTCCCCCTTCTCATTGAAAGGATAACCAAAGTACCAACGCAATGAAAGAGGTGGCAGGAGAGATCAGTCCAGGACTTGCACTCTGATAGACTTTGATGGGTCTATTGACATGGGTGGGCAGCATCAAGGACCAGGGTCAGGCATGCGATGACAGGGGTGTGTCAACAGTTAAACGATTTACACGTGACAAAACTCTGCTCTCTGTTGCCCCCTTCTGGGCCGGTGCAAGATGGCAGTTTAAAAGGGCTGAGAGCTGACTGCTCCACAACATCACCCTCCACAACCATCCATCCATTCATCCATTATCTACACCCGTCCATTCCTGGCCAGGGTCGCGGAAGGTGCTGGAGCCTATTCCACCATGCATTGGTGGAAGAGGCAAGAATACACCCTGGACAGTTTGTTCCACAACCAATCCTGAATAAATAGTTCCCTATTCACTGACTTTTCTGCTAGCATTGTGAGTGAATGATGTGTGCCCTATGATAGACTGGCAACCTGTCCAGGGTGTATTCAGGTCAGGTCAGCAGGTCAGAAACTTCTGTCAATATCTAAAATATCCTTCAATGCACACAAAAACTGTCTGGATCAATTAAAACTATAGTAAAGCTGAATTCATTTTTAATCTCAGAAAGTGAACTATCCCTTTAATGACATTCAAATTTTTAAAAAACTTTTTTACTCGTGAAAATATATTGCTATAAGATTTCTGTGCTCACACAATAATTAACTGCTACAACCCGAACTTGCAATGGTCATTAGCTTTAAACCTCTGTCAACATAGATAGCTTATAAACACCAAATAATGTTTCTTTACCATCCTGTAGGTTTTCATTTCAACCCTAATTTGGCACACCTGATTCTACTAATTAGCAGCTCAACGAGATCTCTAGCTGTTGAATGAGGTGTGCTTCGTTAGGGTTGGAGTGAAAACCTACAGGACGGCAAATCTCCAGGAACAGGGTTGGGCAGCCTTGTAATAAATAAATTATATTATGAGTAGCATATGATGCTTGACCCTGAAAAGCCTTAAATTTTGAGCTTACTGTAAACCCAATGTAAACTGAAACAATAATGGGTTTTAAATGGAAGGGCTTCACTGCAGCTCATTTGATTAACAAATACTGTATATGATTAAAATGTTCTTAACAGAAAGTTGGATCCTCTCCTCTCTCTTGTCTTGAATTTACACAGTCAGTCCTAACATGGGTTCTACGCACCATTTGCCATCCCATTCCTTTCACTATCTCCTTTAGCAAAATGTTGAGGACGTGCATCACAAAATACAGTGTCCTCGAAAACCATTCAAAAGCATCAGCCACAAAATATTCTTGACTCACATCACAGTGTATAAATCTCCACATGTTTTTATCCTTCTGAGACACCGTAGCCAATGGCAAGGGATTACAGGAGTAAATGTTAGTCTGACTTGCCTTCAGTAGACCAACAGCCAGTTCCCTTAAGATTCATCACAGTGCGTACTAATTAGAGCGATAACACAAATACAACGAGGGAATTAAGAATTCTCTCCATGCAAAGATTTCCAGCAAAACAAAAGGTCGGACACGAATGGCTTGCTCATCCTCCACACTTATAACTGACAGAAGGAAATGCAGAGTGATGTAACACCGCAGTTCACAGCAGGCCGGGGGGGGCAGCTCCACACCGCTGTCAGCATACAGTCACCAGACCTGCAGCAAACCAGAAAGGTTAATGTCAAATGCAGCTGCCCTCCACGCCAAAGTACTCTCCCTCTCTCTCTCTCTCTCTCTCTCTCTCTCTCTCTCTCTCCCCCCCCCTCCCCCCCCCCCTAATCAGATTCAGAAACACATTCTGATCTGGGCTTCAGGAACACGTTTCCTAGAGGAAGGAGGACAGGGATGTACCAGGGAGGTCTGGAAAAAAGGAAAGACAGGAACACTCACCCAAACACTTGCTAAAAATACTGACTGTGAACTTCACAACACCATCCCCGTCCGTGTTTGGGGATTTTCATCTCCCTATTATTCCGTGTGATAGCTCATGCCATAGAGTAAACTGAACACACAATCTGACTGAAGCTGTGTGTAAAGTAGCCTATAAACAGAATATATTTATATATATTTAGATTTTTAAAAAAAAGAAGAAATATAAGGGTACAGAAATTCCGTTGTTATGGGGGTGTCCCCAGACAGTTGAATCTCCCAGCTGTATACATCCTGTTAGACACGTTCACTCAGAAACGGTGTTATCTTTACAGCTGCTGGCATGCTCAACACGCCAGGGAAGCACAGATGTTGCATCACCATGGACCTGGAAATAAAAACCAACCTGCTGTGTAAACACGGTTCATTCCAGTGCCATCCAGAACAACAATAACAGGAAGAAGCGCCAAATATGAAAAATATGTAAATTAGATGCTGTCATCCAGAGCACAGCAACAGCATTCTCAAAAGCTGATTCCACAATGTTTAGTCCAATGTATAAACATATGTCGGAGAGAATATTACCATACGGAAGGCAAAACCTCTCAGAGGTGTCTTGACCCCTAACTGACCCTTCGGAAAATAAGTGAATGACCTTCAATTTTAACTTTTTAAAGTACAATATAGCCTGAGTAGCCTGTCTAAAAAGCATTGTTCCCTCCAGAAATATCAGACTGGACTGGTTCTCACAAGATAACGCATGACAACAGGAGCACCAGATGAACGTACAAAACCGACTGAATTTTCATATTGTTCATAACAATGTGGAGAGGTACATTTATATTTTCCATGGCAGGTGACATTAACATTGCCATTCTGCATATCTCCAAAAAGGTTTAACTAAAAACAGCACATATTCCAGGATTGATCCTCCTCCTTCGTTCCTGAAAGGGGAAAACACAGTATTCTGTAACCAGTTGCTGCTGGAGAAAGATGTCAGCAGTGCTGTCTGTAGTCACGGAGATAAGCATGGCAGAGAACCCTTGCATTGTGTGGGCTCTAATAAATGAACTGCAGATTTGCAAGTGAATGGAAAGAGAAGATTGTCTGAATAATACGATCAGGGAAAGGGCAGGGACATCTCACTTAGATTCGCTTCTTGCATTATGCTGTAATTATGGCTTTATTGCTCGTCTACCTTATGAAGTAAGACAAGGGAAATCTTTGCTTTATAAAGTGAAAACAGCCTTTGATTGTGGTCCCCAGCACCACACAGGCAGAATAGAAGAAAGGGCTGCTCATATGACTTTTGCAGACAGAAATAGACGACCACAGAGGTCATCTTGTTTGGTGGCAGCTTTTATGTTTATGCTTCTTTATGGCCAGTTCTGTTTCCTTTATGGTCGTTATAGCTATGGTTGTTACAGACTGCCATATTCAGAAGCCTGCTTCATTTTTTTCTGAGCTTGATACTGCTATCTTCCAGCTATACAACAATTGATTGATGTTTTTAAGAAGGGTAGACATCAAAGATGTTGTTTTTTTTTTTTTTTTTTTTTTGGGGGGGGGGGGGGGTATCTATGAATATTTCACTGTGTAGATTGCAGCTGATCTGCTAAATCCTGATCAAACCATTTAAAATACAGCACGCAAATCATCAATGTGATCGAAAATGTGAATTTTCAGTGGTGCAAAGGATAGCCCTTGTAGATTGCGTTTGGATGCTTTGAGTATGAATAAAAGTGTGTGCAACTATTCAGATATGCATATACATTTTTATAAAGCCCATGTTCGAGATGCATGAATACATGCTATTGAAAAGGCAACATTAATCTGGCATCACTAGATTAATGGGTAACAAGAAAAATGGGCCTGATTTCCCCTGCCTAATTCTTCTGCACAGTGTAAAGGATGTACCTTCTGGGGTAGCCTAGCCTGAAACAGAATTAAGAATGAATTAGCCTGGAATTTGTCATCGATAAAAGCTTTCTCTTGGCAATCAGTTCAATATTTATGTCTCCCAGTTCACAAGTGGAATGTTATTCATTGGTTATTGGTATCTTAATGGGGTCAGACAAATCTTTAAACAAGTAATAATTGTGAACACTAATGCAAGTGAAATATGCAGCAACTTCAGTTGTTGTGAAAAGGGGTGTCTTTCTGTCATTATATATGGGTCCTGAATCAATCCAGAATAAACACTGAGAAGCAGAATGTGCATGACAGTGGTGCACTGACAATATCCAGACGGGCAGTTAACACAAAACATTTACAGACTTACCGAACACGCGCGCGGTTTTATTTCCAATTTTGGGGATCATACAGGTTGTCTTCAAAGAGGAGGAAAAAGAAGTATGTGTTAGCTGCCGAGGGCCAAAATTAAAAATAGACACATCGTGAGAACAGATTTTCTGGCTGATTCTGGCAATTAAGTGATCATTTCTTGATATTTTTCTAGGAGAAAAAAAAACATTACTGAGAACAGTTAAACATGAAACAAGTTATGGTTTTGTTGAGAGTGATAAAATTAAATAAAGAAATCTGTCAGTTGTTTATGTCAGTGAATTAGTTTGACCTGCAGAGCCTTCAGGTTTCTTGCTCAATTTCTTGCTCATGGCATTTTCAAATTCGGTCTCCGTGACAACGCTGAATAATTAAATTTAAATTTGAATCAAGACACCAAACAATGTAAAAATTTGGTCCCCTTTAGTGGATGTGTTTTTAGCATTTCCAACAGATGTAGGTCATGTAAGTGTTTGATATTCTCCCATCAAGCCTAATTGAATTGGATTGAAAGAGTGTCAAATCACTTTACAATGTGCCCCTATGTGTGTGTGATTGTACATACACAGTTACTGTGTATGTACACAGTAAAAAAATCTGATGTGTTGGAAATTCCTTGACTGACACTTTAATAATAATACTACTACTACTACTAATAATAATAGCAACAACAACAACAATAATAATAACTTTATTTACAAAGCTCATTTAAGAAAATGGTGCTTTAAAAAAAAATAAAACTAGGATGCAATGCACAACCCCGTCTGAAAGCCCCCGCTGTCCACCTGAATCGGTTAACACCTTACCCTGATCAGAAGCATTTTGCTCCGTCAGCCTACAGGTATCACTCATTGGCGGATTTGAATGTAAATACCTCAAGGTGATTGGTCAGAGTGAATTAGTTTGTTGATGACTGGCTACCTGGAAGCAATCACCTTGACATGAATGGGCAGACAAAGGAGCCACCGTCAACGGTAAAATGCAATCATCTCTGTGGATCCACAAGCTGTTATGCCTGTGTGCAAAACAAATGAATATTCCTTTCACCCCTGTGTCAGTAGCAGTCCTTCCAATGAATCAAACTTTAAAGAAATCTAACTCTGCACTCTACAGTGAGAGGAAATCTTCACTTGGAAATTAAAATGCTGCATTAAAGCCCCAGTGCCTCAGAGCAACGATTAAGCCGTTACATAGTTTTCCTCTTGGTGAAGAATTAAGCTCCATAAAGTAATTTCCCCACAATCTCCTCTCAGTAAGTGTACTTAAAAGTCTCCATTCCAAATTGATTACACTGTATGCATATTAATGTCTAAAAAAATGACTTTCCCTGTTTAGTCTCAACTTCTGAATAATGCAGCTTCTGCCTGAGAAAAATAAATACATTTCTTAAGATTACATCAAACTTGTTAAAATGTAAATTACATCAATCAACCCAAATATAGCGAAATTTCTACAATCCGGTTTACCATCTTAATCAACGATTTGCGCATGATTTATGGAAGTCAGTCATCCTAAACACTGAACGATGCGTTTAATGGCATGGTTCTGTTTTTCATAAACAACATTAGGAGCACGGCAACAATATATATTCGGTGTATTAAAACATTTTACAGCAACTGTTCAAAATCAGCTATTAACTGATTATAGGTCATCATCCAAGTAAGTTACAACAATAATCTGGCACATTTTGTAGCTACAGGGCTGTTTTTTTTTTTTTTTATTTTGTTTATATTGTCCTTCTAATGAATGTGTCGACCTTCATTTTTCGATTAGTTATTTCGTTTTAGATGCCTAACGTTAGAAACAAGGACCTTTTTTTTTTTTTTTTTTTTTTTTAGCGCAATTCCACATAGTAGTACGGTTTCCGGTTTTTTCTTCTTCTTCGAAGAAAAGCATAGCGTTGAAGTCGCGCAATGCTGCTTAGGTCTACTTCCTGGATTTGTAAAGGTAAGCAACAAAACATCGTTAAATATTAACAAAACGAAATAACTAATTGAAAAATTAAGTTCGACACATTCATTAGAAGAAAATTAGAAATAAAATAAGCCCATATGTGTTTTAAAGTGTAGCCTAATTCCCCTTTAACTGCACAGACTTCATCCCCTACACTCTGCATCTTTCTGGTTCCAGTCGACCCATTATTGGAGAGAAAGCTATGCTCGCGCAACTATGTGCTTATTCACACAGGGTGTGCACAGGACATTCTTACCGGTAATTAGCGTGGGGCTAAAGCTCTGCAAGCTAAGTAGTTAGCAAAGGAAAGTGAACTGTACAAAGGCCTGTGTGGTCGGCCTAGTGCAACCACGAAGCTGGCAGTACAGCAGTGCAAAGGACGGGTTATAACTAGCATTACTGATCAGAAACCGCAGTTAGTGTGACAACAGACTTTATCAATTATCAAAAGAGGAGGGCTGTTTTGACTGGCGTCCCACCATCCAGTTTGTCTGTGAGTAAGAAGCCATAAGGTACTGCGTGAATCGGGGTTATATTAGCAATATAATGTGTTTGTGTATGACACAAAATCCAGACTTTTCTGTGCATTTGATTTAGAGTGTATTGCACACATGTAAGAAATTGCCCATTATAAAATGCAACTGAAAATTGTCGTCCGAGAAAAGTGTTCTTAATTAATTGCGAAACAAAATGATCGAGGTCAGCAGTAAGAAAAACCAGTTTAACAGTATGGCAGTTGTATAAACTTTCTCAGATCATCCTTTCTGTAGATTAGTTATGGTTGTATGTGAACCTACATAAGCAATGTTTAAAAAACGTTAATTTACCATCCAGATGGCAGTTTCAAGATTGATAAATACTGGCTAGGTACCAATAGATTATTATTGTGTGTCTGTTTCGCCATTGCTGGAGCAGCAGGTCACCAGAACAGGTGGAACGGTGGAGCCAGAGAGGAAGGAATAGAACTTGAATACCACATTCAGCAAGTGAGTGTTTTATTAATGGAGACGTATGCGAAGATGACTTGAATGACTCGAAAACTTGATTGATTTTGATGCACTGACTCGATTGTACTGATTCATTTTAATGAATTTAACTTCCCAAAACTACATGTGTGCACAATAAAGATGGGCACATGCTGCAGGTGAATGCTAAAACTTTTAATATGATTAATCCATTTTCAATATAAAAATAATATTTTTTGGGGGGGAAACAGATTTTTTTTTTTAACTTCAGAAAGTAATATGATATGTACAGTAATATAATATCTCACATTCTATATCAAGTGAAATTAAGTGAATGTGTTTTTGTCAAATTTTATCCTGCAACATTTACTGTAAGTTCACAGAACAAGTCAAGTCACCCTTTATTTAAAGTGCATTTCACAGATGTCTCAACACACTGTACGTTTAAAAACATAAAAGATTGTAAAAGATGATACATAGCGATTGGGCAACAGTATAACAACAAAACCTCAAATCAAGGGGGGTCATAAGAGAGTTAGAAAAAATGTGTTTTAAGTTTACTTTTAAAAATATTATCAGAACTTGCATGGCGAATTGATGGGGGAAGGGCATTCCGAAGGCAGGGAGCATGATATTGGAATGCTTTGCCCCCAGCTGATTTTTTTTTAACCTAGGAACTGCTAAAAGTCTGGCATCTGCTGCCTTTGCATAGAAAAACAAAATCCTTAATACAACTCAAACCTATTTCTTTTCTGAGCGACAAGATAAAAAAAGGCCTCAGCATCGTAATATTCTTTGCCGATTTATTTTGTATGCACGGTGTTGACCTGCTTAATGGAAAAGCCCAGGTTCCTTAATGTTTCTTCAATGAAGCTCTGACTAAGAACCAAACAAGAGAATTTCTCAACTAAATAAACTCCCAATTGTCGTAAATGTATTACTATATTAGACAATTTCAGAGGCTGATTATCAAAAATAATCCCAATTTAAATTAAAATTTGCTGATCGTTCGGTTTTTTGATAGCTACTGCTTACCATCCAATAAATCCTCCAGAAAGTGGAACATACCTCCCCAACCTTAGACTGCTCTCTTCAAAACCTGTAATGCCGACGAGTTTTGCTGTATTCCGCGAGCGCCATCTGCTGGCTGTTATTGTGTAATGAACCCACTTTCTTCAGAGCGCAGGTAGTCTCCTAAAGATTGACTATGGCAACTGGCAATCAACCTTTCGCCATTTGTTTGCTGAGGTTTATCACGAGCATTCATGCATTCAGCAAAGTAATTAGGAGCCTAATAACTAACCTTTTTAATTTGATCATTTAAAAAAAAAATATTACCTAAATGAAATTGTTTTCACTATAACATTAAGTGCAATGGTAATTTGATTCTTCATGGCATGCATGGCAATTTCTGACAATGTGGCTTAAGAGATTTCATAATTCCTATAAACAAGAAAAGCACCGAATTAAGAAAAATTAACAGCTTGTTAAAATTCTGGGATTGCAATTGTGGTTGGAACGATAACCAGTGTACACAGAGGGCCCCCAGAGCCAAGGTTGAGAACCACTTGTATAGACGACTTCTTTTTTTTCCCTATAAAGAATTCAGTCAGAGATTAAGTGCAATTACAGAGATCATTTTTCATTAATAGATAACTACAAATTTGCCAGATACTCAGGAGATTCAGGCAACAGGCCTACATCCTTTCACTGCTGGCACAGTCAAACTGCATGGCACGCATAGCAACAATGAGATGGTCAAAACAATACTTAGAACAGGAAGTGCAACATGCACGAGGCGGGTCCTCATCTGGGTGAAAGTACGCTACAGATAAAGTACAGAAAACGAGATGAAATGACATTACTGTAGATTTATCCACTCAACCCTCTGTGTGTCTGGATGATGTCATCACTTCTCAGGAGGTCATCTGAGCAAATGTATGCACAATAAAGATGGACACAAACTGCTGGTGAATGCTGAAACTTTTTACATGATGAATCCATTTTCAATATAAAACTTATATTTTGGGGGAAATTTTTTTTTTTTTTTACTTCAGAAGGTAATAGCACATGCACAACAGGCTACATACAAGCTCTTTTACAAATGATTTAGTAGTATCTCACATTCTAGAGCAAGTGAAATTCAGTGAATGTGTTTTTGTCTAATTTTATCCTCTAACATTTACCGTAAGTTCACAGATGCCTTAGCATAGGAAAACAAAATCCTTAAGGCAACTCAAACCTATTTTGTTTTCTGAGCAACAAGATGAAAAAAGGCCTCAGCATCGTAATATTCTTTGTCGGTTCCTTTTGTATGCATGGTGTTGACCTGCTTAATGGAAAAGCCCAGGTTCCTTAATGTTTCTTCAATGAAGCTCTGACTAAGAACCAAACAAGAGAATTTCTCCTGCCCCACAAAGTAGAATGATTCATTGAGAACACCAATGAGCACCAGCACACCTCCAGGTTTAAGGTGTGCCGCTATACTTCTGAGAGCACGCCGGTATGTCTCCAGGTCCTTGCAGGCTGCCTCCAGACAAAGACTGGACAGTATGCAGTCTGCTGGTTCCATCGTCAGAGGGTGGAAAGGGTTCTCTTGCCGAACGTCACATCTCCGCACCTGCTTCACTATCTGCCTAAGCCTCTGTTCAACCTCTTCTGGTGACCTGCTGCTCCAGTGAAGACGAAACAGACACACAATAATATTCTCTTAACACCTAGCCAATATTTACTCATCGTCAAATTGTCATCTCAACAGGGGATGGCAAGCAATACACACATCTTTACACACCGCTTATGTGGGTTCACATACATGCATAGCCAATCTACTGAAAGGATGATTTAAGAAAGTTTATGCAATTATCAGTATACTATTAAGCTGGTTTTTCTTTTTTGTGTTTCGCAATTAGTCAAGAACACGTTTCTCAGAGGACAATTTCCAGTTTCATTTTATAATGGGCAATTTCTAATGCAATCTAAATTGCATACACAGGAAAGTCTGGATTTTATTTCATATACATTATATTACTAATATAACTTCAAGCTACACAGTACCTTCCGCCTTCTAGCTCACAGACAAACTCGATGGTGGGACGCCAGTCAAAACAGCCTTCCTCGTTCCTCAGCCACTTCTCAATCTCCCTGCGATTGCTGTCGGTGAAGTCTGACACCACTATTTCTTCAAAGTATTTGCTTGCACTTATGAGGCCATGGATTGTAGGTCCACATCCTATGTCAATTAGCTTCTTGCCCTTGATGTTTCCTGAAATGAAAAACAGTAGGCTAACTTGCAAAATAATGTAAGAATGTTCGTTGAGGAGAACATGCCAATCAGCGTTTCTATGCCTGTCATGTGTCGATCCGAGATAAGAACAGAATTATGCCTGTCATATGACCGCCAGCGGCAGAGTAGCATAATCGGTAAGGAACTTGTACAGGTCACAGGTTTGATTCCCGGGTAGGAGACTGCCCTTCTACCCTTGAGCAAAATACTTAACCTGTATTGCTTGAGTATTTGTCCAGCTGTTTAGATGGATGCAATGTAAATGCTATGTAAAAGTTGTACAAGTCGCTGTGGATAACAGCGTCTGCTAAATGCCTGTAATGTAATGTAATATGACGATCCGAGATAGGAACATTAAACAATTCCAAATCACAACTTTCACCACATACCAACGACAAGCGTTTGGTTCGCAAAGACTTCAGTGGCCTACTTACCCGATGAAAATGTCTCGTGCAGTTTCTGTAGCACAAAAGGAAGAAAATCGTCGCCACTATTGGGATCCCTGTAGTAGGCACTGAAGTATTCCCTGCTGTCAAAATGTCCCTGGTAAAACTCGCCTTCTGTAAATATTACGCGGTCTGAATCATCCATAGTTGTTGGCCTACAATGCGTTTCTAAGTGCCTGCGTTTTAAAAAAAATTTAACTAACGTCTGATGGTGTTGGATCGTTCAAAAACGACGTTTCTCTGATAACACTAAGGTAGCCTACGTTTGTTTTGAATGCTTTCAGCACTTCCTGGTAGGAGTGCCGGGAACTTTGACCGCGGATATTTCAAGTGGGAAACTTTCCAACTTCAGGGCTGCGTCCGAATAGTTTTTGGCTGCGTCCGAATAGTCTTTTTTGCTTAGAAAGGTTCCTAAGTTAGTGAAATGACCCGGACGTATCTAAGTGGCAGCCATGATAAGAGCTGTTCGAAATCTCTATACATCTTTTCACCGCTGGCACAGGCAGTCTAACTGCATGGCACACATAGCAACAATGAGATGGTCAAAACAATACTTAGAACAGGAAGTGCAACATGCACGAGGCGGGTCCTCATCTGGGTGAAAGTACACTACAGATAAAGTACAGAAAAAGAGATGAAATGACATTACTGTAGATTTATCCACTCAACCCTCTGTGTGTCTGGATGATGTCATCACTTCTCAGGAGGTCATCTGAGCAAATGTATGCACAATAAAGATGGACACAAACTGCTGGTGAATGCTGAAACATTTAATATGATGAATCCATTTTCAATATAAAACTAATATTTTGGGGGATATATATATATATATTTTTTTTTTTACTTCAGAAAGTAATATGACATGCACAGTTATTACAGGCTCTTTTTCAAATGATTTAGTAATATATCTCACATTCTGGAGCAAGTGAAATTTAGTGAGTGTGTTTTTGTCTAATTTTATCCTCCAACATTTACTGTAAGTTCACAGATGCCTTAGCATAGGAAAACAAAATCCTTAAGGCACTAAATCCTATTTTGTTTTCTGAGCAACAAGATAAAAAAAGGCCTCAGCATCGTAATATTCTTTGTCGGTTCTTTTTGTAGACAGGCTGTTGGCCTGCTTGACGGAGAAGCCCAGGTTCCTTAAAGTTTCTTTAATGAAGCTCTCACTAAGAAACAAACAAGAGAATTTCTCCTGCCCCACAAAGTAGAATGATGCATTGAGAGCACTGATGAGCACCAGCACACCTCCAGGTTTAAGGTGTGCTGCTATACTTCCGAGAGCACGCCGGTATGTCTCCAGGTCCTTGCAGGCTGCGTCCAGACAAAAACTGGACAGTATGCAGTCTGCTGGTTCCATCGTCAGAGGGTGGAAAGGGTTTTCCTGCCGAACATCACATCTCAGCACCTGCTTCACTATCCGCCTAAGCCTCCATTCCACCTCTTCTGGTGACCTGCTGCTCCAGTGAAGACGAAACAGACGCACAATAATATTCTCTTGGCACCTAGCCAATATTTATCAATCTTGAAACTGCCATCTGGATGGTGAATTAGCATTTTTAAACATTGCTTTTGTAGGTTCACATACAAGCAAAGACAATCTACTGAAATGATGACTTGAGTAAGTTTCTACAATTACGAGCATACTGTTAAGCTGGTTTTTCTTTTTTGTGTTTCGCAATTAGTTAAGAACACATTTCTCAGAGGACAATTTCCGGTTTCATTTTATAATGGGCAATTTCTAATGCAGTCTAAATCGCATACACATAAAAGTCTGGACTTTGTTTCATACACAGATGCATTATATTACTAATATAACTTCAAGCTACACAGTACCTTCCGCCTTCTAGCGCACAGACAAACTCGATGGTGGGACGCCAGTCAAAACAGCCTTCCTCGTTTCTCAGCCACTTTTCAATCTCTCTGCGATTGCTGTCGGTGAAGTCTGATACCACTATTTCTTCAAAGCATTTGCTTGCACTAATGAGGCCATGGATTGTAGGTCCACATCCTATGTCAATTAGCTTCTTGCCCTTGATGTTTCCTGAAATGAAAAACAGTAGGCTAACTTGCAAAATAATGTAAGAATGTTCGTTGAGGAGAACATGCCAATCAGTGTTTCTATGCCTGTCATGTGTCGATCCGAGATAAGAACAGAATTAACCAATCAGAAATCACGACTTTCAACGCATACCCATGACAAGCGTTTGGCTGGCAAAGACTTCAGTGGCCTACTTACCTGATGAAAATGTCTCGTTCAGTTGCTGTAGCAGAAAAGGAAAAAATTCTTCACCGCTCTTGGGACCCCTGTAGTAGGCCTTGAAGTATTCCCTGCTGTCAAAATGTCTCTGATAAAACTCGCTTTCTGTAAACGTTACATGGTCTGAATCATCCATAGTTGTTGGCCTGCTGAATGTTAGTTGAAAGTGAAGTTGAAAAAAGTGTGTGAAAGAGATGAGTTGTTTACAAGCAATGTTTCTGTACTAAGTCTAAAAAACACTAAAGACATGTATTATGTATTTATACGCTCTATAGAATCCACCCACCCAAGAGAAGGCTCTCGGGACGGGCCGTCGTTGGTTTTGGGGAGGCGTCAGGTGTTAGGTCCTTGTCATATAACAAGGTGAGACCAGTTTCTGAGCCAAGTTGCTCCTGAGGTGTGCACGTACGTAATGCTGGGGGCTATTTCGAAAATGTACAACCCCCCCATTGATATGGTGTCACATAGCAGATAGGCATCTTAGAAAATGCTGCTGGGATCCATGTGTGGCATGCTCAGGTGAATTACAGTGTTTGCCTATCTGTTGCTGGTGTAGCTACCTATTAGGCTATTAGGAATGTGCAGCGAGAACCAGAAAGCCAAAAGCCAGAGGAGCTGCAAAGTGCAAAAGCTTTTGCTGTTTGTTTTGTCTTTGATGTTTTAGTTTTTTGTGTGTGTGTGCTCAAAACCTGTGAGGGGAGAAGGTGAAGATTTTCCTTTATTAATTTGTTTAAATGAATGTGGCCTTGCCCTCCTTATCAGCAATAAAATGCTGGTGAAAACAGGAATTGTTGAATCTGTGCATACAGAAATTCTCCTTGCTAGGTGTGTCATCCAGCTTGTGGCAGTCTTGTTCCGCAAGAATCTTTGGTGTGATATTCCAAGCACTGTTTACTGAAGTTTCAATTTAAAAGTTGGTGTTGTGATTCATAATTACACATAGATTTGAGAGTCTGAGTTGTTTTCTCCTACTGAGAGACTGAGTAAAAACTACTACAACAACTTTGGTCACTTTCATTTCCTTTCACCTTTACAGTATTCATTAATCAGTTTCCCTTGCTGTATTATGAGTCCCCCCCCCCCCCCCCCCTTAAACACACTAGGAACAAGGTAATGGAAACAAGAGACAGGTGGTGAGCAAGTCCTTGTCAGTTTTCACTTCAAAATCTACCTCACATACACTACCATTGTCTTCCTGTGTTTGTATATGTATAAGTATATGTACATATATGTTCCATATTTACATACAGAGAGGGTGAGAAACAAATATGGAATTATTTTGGAATAGCGTTTCTCTCTGACAAAATTAGAGACTGTTGTTTTCTCTTATTAACAGGCTGAAAGAATCGGTTCTTCCAGGAAGCGTCTCAGTTCCATGGTTGAGGGGTGCAGCGGACTGATTCGAAGAGCCCGAGGTTGATCCCAAACAAGGATTTGAGGTGTGGTCCTCAAACGCAAATGGTGGAGTCCGGTCTCCTCCTCCTCCTCCCCCAGGTAATTTTCTCCATGTCTCCAGTGCAGGGTGTTAATTAGTTGTGAGCCGTGGGGTGGGCACTCAGCTTAAGTGCTTCAGGTTTAAAACTCATCAGAGCAGGCATGTCCCACAGGGCTTCGCCGCGGATCTGGCAGCGGCAGGATTAAGTCTCGTGGCCCCCCCGGCCCCCGAAGTGGCAACTCAACAGCTTGACTCCCTAACACCTTTCTAATAACTCACATAAAAGCTGACCCCCTGCTGCCCCCTGCTGGGGTTGAGGCAGACAGTTTCCTATTCGGATTAACGCGGAAAGCTACGGTACAATTTTTTTTATTGAAGCGATCAATCTCTTTTATTGCGCTGGACTTTCACAACCCGGTTTAAAATTAAACAATTTTTCCTCTCTGGCTACAGCGTTATATATCTGGAATTTGTGCTTTTGTTACATTTAGCTAACATTTAGCCGTCTGTTTATTTATTTATTTATTTATTTATTTACGGCCTCTTCAGGTTATCTTGTAAAGATCAGTCTGAAAAATCCAATGACAGACACTGTATCCAACAAAGGATGGATAAATCGCCCTCTTTCTCAGCAGCCAGTGTCTGCTGTCTCGCTTGCTGTTATTGAGCTGTGAGACGCTGGCATGCAGCAGCTCTCTCTCTCTCTCTCTCTCTCTCTCTCTCTCTCACTCTCTCCCCCTCTCTCTCTCTCTCTCTCTCTCTCTCTCTCTCTCGATCTCCCTCTCTCTCTCTCTCTCTCCCCCTCTCTATCTCTCTCTCTCTCTCTCCCCCCTCCTCTCTCTCTCTCTCCTCCCTCTCTCCCCTCTCTCTCTCTCTCTCCCCTCTCTCTCTCTCTCCCTCTCTCTCTCTCTCTCTCTCTCTCTCTCTCTCTCTCTCTCTCTCTCTCTCTCTCTCTCTCCTCTCTCTCTCTCTCTCTCTCTCTCTCCCTCTCCCTCTCTCTCGCTGTGCGCTCTGGCCGTCGCGGCGCAGCCAGCATTCTAAGCCACTCGTAGCCCCGGTTTTTGTTCCCAGGCTAATTAAGCAGGGCAGGGCAGGGCTTTTCCCGCCAAAATCACAGGGCTCTACATGTTCGCCCTGCATGTGCCAGTGTGGTCTCGCACGCCACGACATTGTTCCTCTCCGCTGCATGGCTGCATCCCAGAACAAATAATGCGTAACAAAGTGGTGCATTTGAGATGCACAATGTGAAGCACGGAAGTCCCACAGGTTATTGGGCTACCCTTTGAAGCCACGTGTGCCAGTTGCAGATGCGCCTCAGTAACATGGGGCAGAAGCAGGTATATAGGTGAGATAGACCAGCTGCTTTTGGAAAGAGAGGGGGGGTGCACTTTTTAGCTCTAACCTGAAGTCGATGAGGACTGTGCAGAGGCAGGACAGTTATACTTCAGAGCCAATAACGTCCAGCTGCCTGTGGCCCCAGTAATGATTTATTTTTATACGAAATTGCAGGTATAGAGAAACCTGAGTGTGGCAAATGTAGACCCAGCAGGTTTTTTTTCCCACACATTTGAATTGGCAAACTCCGTTCTGACTGGCATGCTGGCAAGTGTGTGTTGTTAAGCAGCTCTACTGCAATGCTGATGTAAAGTATGTTATGTAGTGTGTGAAGTTTCATTTTCTAAAATTTTATAGATGTTTAATTAACCCATGCTAAGAAAATATCCTTGAACAGTCTATTTATATTCACTTGTCATTGACCTATATGTTATATGACTAACTTGTTAGCCTTGAATAATTGTTTGTAAGTCATGTAATTATATGATACTCAGTGGCCATTAGGAGACATTGTGGCAAATTTAGCATAAGACACTGATTAGCTTGATTTCTCGCTAAAAGTAAATCCATGAAACATACATTTTCTCAGTCTCTGTTTATATGTGCTCACAGTATAGCATATGTAGGGATTTTTCTAAAGCGATCACCAGCTGAATTTACAGCCTGGTGATGTGATGCCTTGTGTCATTTGCAATTTGGAGGTTCAACATTCCCAACAGCTGAGAGGGTAGGGATGGGGGTAGGGGCTGGGGGAGGGGGGGGGGGGGGGGGGTTGTGTTCTGGCAATACTCCATTCTGGTCACTGGAGAGTTATAGGAGCAAGTCGACAGGACAACAGAGGAGCTGCGTTTGCTACTCTGTCCTTGTGGACCACTTCCAATCGAGACCGTTATCTGCTACACGTAACCTTCAGTCCATCTCAACTGTCACTGCGGTTGAGATGCAGCGAAGGGAAAAGATTAACTGGTTTTAGCTGGACTTTTAGTTCCTCCGCTTGTCATTATGGAGAGATTGTAGCTTTGTATTGGTGTGCTCATGAATGAGAAACGAACCAATGTCATGTGATTCGTCATTAACCACACAAATTTCCCATATAGCACGCTGGTAGTCAGAAAATGTAAACTCCCCTCTCCCCCTCACAGGAACAGTACCGTTGACTTTGCCTTTGGGATTTTTGGGAGCGGGGGACTTGGTGGGATGATGACCAGCGAGCGGCAGCTCGCTGAAAGACGGCGCCCCCCCCCCCCCCCCCCCCTGCGCTCTCGGGGAGGCGGAGACGTGAAGCCGTTCTCACGCTGCCCGCGGGTTTTTCCCGCCGGTTTCCCGGCTCACCTGGCAGGACAGCTGGCAGGACGCCGTTTCAACACCTCGAAAACCCGAAGGACTGAAAATGATGCCAGGTGGCCACCCTCACAGAATGAGCACATTAAGGAAGTATGGCATCAAATAACCTACAATCTACAAGGGGGGGGGGGGCTGTCTTAACATTTTTAGCGACAGTTTTTCATGAATGATACTTGCTGCTAGCATTAAGACCTTTTTTTAAGTTTCCACTGACCTGAGCCATTTAGTGTCCCTTGAAAAATGCAGGTAAACATTGGACCCTATAGATTCAAGACTCTTTAAGGAAAGGGTTTCGCCCCTCCTTTGTCCCACCCTGGGGGACTCTTTGTCTTATCATCGTCGCCCCAGGCACCTGCCCGTCACCTAAATTGTTTTCGGCGACCTTTTGAAAGCCGTCCTCCGCCGTTCTCGCACGGGTGCGCGGGATCAAAGGAGAGGTGCAGCCGGTGATGCTGATCACCCAAAATAGCCCTAATGAGTCCAGAAGGGCCCGGCGTGCATTGCCACTCAGCGCCGGGCTGCGGGAAAAAAAAAACAGAAAGTAACAGTAAAAATAGACCCGATAAGCTGGAGGAATTAGAATAGTCCAATGATAGTAGGATGACTGTATCTGTGGCTTCACTGCCAGACACAGTGTAGTACTGTAAGCATTCATAGCTATGCAAACAATGGAGACGGGGTTTCAGTTCAATGTAGGGCACATACTCTGTGTTAGTCATGCATGCCATATGCATTGTTTTAGATACATCTACAGTTTGTTATGTATAAAATGCAAGAGTATATCTGTATTATCTGTATCTGTGTGCACATAAGCTGTGGTGTGATGCACTCATATCCACATCTAAGGGTCCTTATATGGATTCTAAAAATCTATAAACCAAAATATTTTCAGTTATGATGGCCACCTTGAAAGGGGATCATTAATTACATTACTCCCATTTAGCAGAAAAAATCCAGAGCAATTTACAATCCAGACACAACTGCAAAAGGGTAGTTACTGTATATAAGTATGTTGCATAAACTTCCTAGAACGATTTCCTCAGTGAAAAGTTAGAAATACTTTGTCTTACAGTGCTTTAAAAATTTTGCCGTATGGTTACGGTTAAATATGAATATGCTTTTTTCAATTACCATGGAAGCATTTTATGCAATGCAATTATTTTAGTCAATGTCCCGATATGATTCCCTTGGAAACACATCAAATGTCTTCCTTAGTTAAAAGTAGAACTTAAGTAATGCTACCTTGTATTTTGTTCAGTATTCATTATCTAGTTGCCATGCAACATCAGGTGAAGCTATTCTTAGATGCTTGTTTCCTTTATCTTGTTTCTGGAACTTGAACATTACATCCAATTCATGTAGCCTACTCCAAACTTCAAAGAATTGAATAGGCATAAGACTTTAGGGTAATGTATGAAATTTTGTCAATACCAATTCACCATTACCATTAAACAAGTTTAATGACAAAAATAAAAAAAGAATAACAGCAGTTCCACGCAGAGTGTTTGCTCTTACACTGAATTTCAGGACCCCAGATTGGGCCCATCTCCCATCTATGATTCATACCTCATTCTCTGCACTCAATGAAATTCCTCTGGCAGACTGTTAAATACCCCTGATTGGAGATCCAAAACAATCTAGCCAAGTATACATATATACGCTTAAATCCATGTGCCCATGTACACAGTACGTAGCATGTACACACAGAGGTATGTCTAGGAGAGTCAGATACACAGATTGTTCAGATTCCATCACAAGCCTTGACACAGCACTTTTCGGAGGACCGATGACACAGCGGCATAATTTGCATAACGGTGCCGTGAGAAACCCGGGGACCCTGAGCGGACGGAAGAGACCAAAGGGTCAGCGTGTCGTTGCATTGCATTACATTACTGGCTTTTAGCGGACGCTCTTATCCAAAGCGACTTACACAGCTTTTACACAGCCATTTATATAGCTGGATATGTGCTGAAGCAATGCAGGGTAAGTACCTTGCTCAAGGGTACAACGGCAGTGTCCTACCCAGGAATTGAACCCATGCGACCTTTCGGTTACCAACCACAGTTCCTTACCCGCTGTGCTACACTGCTGCCCGCCAAATGCAGATATTCCACCCTGATTGTCAGAGAGAGAGCTGAGCGGCCGGTACTGGAAGGGAGACTTAAGACTCTGCGTGCCTCCTGCACCTGCACATTTTCAGTCCATATCCCCGCAAGGCAGGAACGGCACCAGCATTGTTTCTCCAACATGACGCCCCCCCCCCCCCTTCCCCACAGGGTCTATCTCCACTGCCCTGTCCTCAAAAACCCTTTAGATGGGAGGGGGAAGGTACAACCCTTCCTGATGCCGCCATGACCTCTTTTAGCCCAGTGCGTCCACATAGCTGCGTGTGATTTGTGTATTTATATATTTATTTATTTATTTTTAAAGTACATTTTTGATGTGACAGGAGGTGGAACATGTGAGGTCATCCAGGTGACTGTGTTCCTTTTTGCAATGATTTGACTTTTAAATGTGTGTTTGCCCCTGTCAGTCTCTCTGCATGTCAGCACTTGTGGCACAATTCCTTTTTGTTTTGCTGAGGTAAGAAACATTTCTTCTCTCTGACACAAATCCAAAGAAATGTACAAATTTACTATGAGCCTTTAGCATGTGCAAAACCTTTTAGCGCACACAAAACAAATAACATGACCAGTGATTGGCCGTGGTATTTGTTTTGCACCAGTCTTTGGTTGTGTTATTAGCTTACCATGTGCAAAACATTTCAGCATAGGCAAAAGGTCTTAGTAGGCTAAATCAGGCCCTTGATGTATGTAAATGTGAAAATCCACTCTGCCTGAAATGACAGCTTTTCAAACTGCATTTTCTGGACTCAGTGAATGGGGCTGGAAGGATACGATTATTTTATTTTTTCTGCCTCAATCCACGTCTGGACGTTTCAGCTGGATCAGCACACTCCCATTCCCAGAAATGACTGAATGACATAGGAACAGTCGTCTTCCCATCAAAATGTTTTTGTAGTTTTTGTTCGGAACAGAAGTAGTTTTCCTTTTTTTTTTATAATTGCAGAGCACATGAATAAATCCATCCGCCACATGTTTGTAATCATAGTACTAGAGGAAAATACCTGGTGGAGATACAGTACCATGGATTACTGCATCACTTTCTCTTTCAAACTCTGTTGCTTGGCAGGATTAATAACATATTTTGATTTTATGAAACTAATCAATAGCTATAAATATCAGACATATAATATTCACATAAGTGGTATGAAAACCGGTACTAAAAGGTTGTAAAAAAATATATGCATTTTTTCTTTTTACTATTATTGGCTAACTTGCAAAATGGGGAGGGGGGGGGGGGGGTCACATATTGATAACCTTTAAAATTGAGATAATATATGATGGCTGTGACCTGGAAAATTCCATTTTGGCATTTAGTAGACACTTAATCTGAGTGATTTACACACTTCTTCTCTTACATACAATCCATTTTAAGAGTATATATTTTTACTAAAGCAATTCAGGTTGAGTGCTTTGTCCTTAAAAAAAAGCAGTACCCCATCTGGGAACTGACCCTGAAATCTTAATTAAATGTCCAGATCCTTAACCATTGCACCACATTGTTATCCCACCATTATAATACACAACATGGCTTATGTGGGCTGGCTAGATGAACACAAAGAAACAAGCCAAACAGCTGTCAAACTGAGCACTGTAAGTAGACCGACTCACCTGAGGCACAGGTAGATCTAAGGTGAGTGGAAACTTTTGTCTCAGAGTGTTTCACAATCTAGTCTGATATGGAAACAATACTTATGCAGCAACAGTTGCTCCACTGTAGTAGGGGAAAGAAAATACAAAGAAAGACAGGGAAAGACATTCCATTTGGCCGTGGAAAATAACTGTCACTCTTAGAGTATGTCACAGGTGAGTTAGGGCCAAGCTCTTAACGTGGTGTATTACAGCAAATATGTCATGATGACAGAGAAATTGGGTGAAAGGGTACAACTATGTGAAAAAAATACACAAAATACTTGTTAAAAAAAGTTATTTTTATAATTCTGGGAGGAAAAGAGCTCAGCCAGTTTAATTGCTCTTTTCCTCTCAGCATTTTAAAAATAACTTTTTCATGACTGTGAGGGGAAAATGAACTGACATCAAACAAGGAAAAGAAAATTGCCATTGTACAAGCATGCTGGAATAAGCCAGTGAATTCAAAAGCTAACGGATAAGTTAATGCCATTTTTGCTCAACTGCCACATGACAACAACCTCTTGAGGGAAGCTCAGCAAAACGAAACGAAAAAAAGACATTTTCAAAATGTGTCATGAATGTTTCCTACCAATTGCACTTCCCTAGATCTCTGCCATGTACAAACCAAGCAGGCATTGTAAACGCCTTGCAGATTGCTATACCACTCGTTCAACAAAAGCAGTTTGACATCTCTAGGTACGGAATTCCTGACAAGCTCGCTCTTGGGCATGGAGCCTATAAATGTACCCCCTCCCCCTCCCCCTCTCCATTGCTATTATCATTATTATTATACTTTTTTTTTCAGTTTTAATTTGTCCGAGAGAAATGTTGGTTTCAACAGGTGTGTAATTATGCAGGAGCCCTTTCACGCGATGCGGCTTATTGCTCTCTTCACACTTGACATTTCGAGAGAACATTACTATGCTCAGGCTTCGCAGTCACACACCCACTTCCTTCACACTTAGGGGATTATACTCATTTACAGACATTACACTGGCAGCCACTTTAATCAAATGACTGTAATGAAGCAACTGTCTGCATTCTGCTGCCGTTAAACCGTTTTTTTTTTTGTTTTTGTTGCCATTTTTCTCCCATTTTCTCCCCAATTTAGTCGTTATACCAAGTCCCCGTGTGAATCACGGTCCTGGTCGATGCGCTGTCCTCGGTTGGTCTGGGGAGGGTGTAGACTGCCACATGCCTCCTCCGATACATGTGGAGTCGCCACCCGACAGTGAGGAGTTTCACTGGGAGAGCATGAGGAGGTTCACGCTGTCTCCCCCAAATCCTCTCCCTGCTGAACAGGCGCTCCGACCAACCAGTAGGAGTCGCTAATGCAACCGATCACGACTCATACCCTCACCGGCTTCCCTCCCGCGAACACTGCCAATTGTGTTCGTAGGAACGTCTGACCAAGCCGGAAGTACCGCTGCCGGGGATTGAACCCGGGTCTCTGCAGTGGTAGGCGAGTGCTTATACCTTTACACTACCCAGACGGCCCCTACGGTTTGTTTTTTTATTAAAAAATTTTTTTATGGCCCTACTCAAAATTTAGGATGAATCCTGAGTAAGTGAGCTTTCACGGGGGACGTTGGGCCTCGGAGTTTCAGCATCTGAAGCGTTATTATTTGAACCATCTGAAGAGCAACGATACGAACAGAACTTTTAAGCCCTCAAATTTTTACTCCCCGGTGAATGTTTTATGAATGATTGGTTAGCACCTCCAGGGCAACTGTGGAATAAACAAGGCGAACTCGCGCCCCCCCCCCCCCCCCCCCCCCCCTTCCAGCCCGTGGCTGAGCGGCTGAATTTCGGCCGGCGTTCATCTGTTGTTGTGTTATTGCGCTTCCTGCCCCATGGGCCCCGTGCCTGGAAGCTGTCGCTGAAAAGGACTTTTCATCTTCTCTTTATTTTTATTTTTCCCGCTGAATTATGCAGCCGATTTCGAGGGGTTCGCCTCGCCAAATACCGCCACCCACTCGGCTGGCTCATGAGCGGCTCCTGACTGACGGGCCCAAAGCGACCCCGCCCGTTTATTTTTCCCGGAATGAGCCGTTCCACAACAACTGGCGGCCCGGATACCTCGATGGGCGCAGACCCCATAGTCTCTCTGTAAACCCCCCCCCCCCCCCCCCCACTAATCCATATCCCTCAGAGGCGTGCCAGAAATCCCCCAGCCCGTGCCCCCCCCCCCCCCCCCCCCCCCCCCCCCCCCCAACGGGCCAGGCAACCAGAGGAGTCAGTGGAGGCAGCAGGAGGAATTCTGGGAAGAGAGAGAGAGAGGTGGCGGGGAAACATTCCGCGTGTGACTTCTCCAGCTGGAGGCACGTTGCAATCGTGACCCCCCCCCCCCCCCCCCCCCCCCCTTTTGAAACTCGTTCACACTGCGGGCTCGGAGCCCGATTTAACCCCTGTCCCCCTGCACGCCACACAGTCACACAGGCTCGCGCATAAATCAGAGCGGCAGGCCAAGGCTGCCTCTAATTCGATTTCCAAAAGCCGCTCAGCAGCTATTAGCAGGGCATCCTGAGCGTAAGTTATGAGCTGAACTGCAGTGAAAAGATGTTATTAAATGTAACGTATGCCTAGGGCGTCCATTCCGTGGCCTGCTCTGATTTTCACAGGTAGAAATACTTGTGAGGCCTTCAGACAGACTCCAGTACTCCTTTTATAGTGTTCTTCTTGTGTACTGTACTTTGTACTCTTTCTTAACTTTGCCTTGCTTATTTGTTTTACATAGCCGAAAAGCTTGTCTCCAGGTAATGACAGGAGAAAAGTAATTATTCTTCTTCTACACCTAACAGGATTAGCAATTTCTTGTGGCTAATTTTATCAGCCGGCAACCGGTTGTGATGACGGCCTTGCTAATTTCTTCTGAATCCCTTCAAGAAATTACAAAGATGTTTTTGAAGTCGTAATTATCGAAACAAGAAAGGGGGCAGGTGGTAAGGGGAAGTGATTTCTCTGTGTTTTTTTTTTTAATCATGGTTTTTTAAACAGCAAAAACCTGGATTTGCTAATGACTGCAGAACGCTCCATGAATTGAGAAGCAGTTTGTGTGGGAAAAGTAATGTCAGAGAGAAAAAAGAGTGGGGGGTGGAGAGAGAGAATGACAGTGGAGGAGGGAGGCCTAGCCCTGGTGGTGTAGATGCGGGGGCAGAGGTAAGGGGCTATAACAGGTAAAGCTAACAAGTCCAGGGGACCGCAAGAAGTCGGGTATGTATATGTACGAGTGTGAGTGTGTGCGCAGGGGGAGAGCACGTTTGGGGCTTCTCATATTTTTTTCCCATGTGTCTGCGGGATCAATAATAAATCTGATCGGTGGTGCAGTGGGTAGCGCTGTCGCCTCACAGCAAGAAAGTTTGAATCCCAAATCCCGTCCTGGGCCTTTCCGTGTGGAGTTTGCATCTCCTCCCCGTGTCTGCGTGGGTTTCCTCCGGGTACTCCGGTTTCCTCCCACAGTCCAAAAACATTCAGGTAGGCTAATTGGAGGCTCCAGCCAGGCCTCTGGGCGGTTGCCTATATGGCCGAATAGATGGAACGACTAGGCGTGTTCCTTTTGCCTTCAGCGAGAGGGCAGGGCCAATGCCCGTGTAGTGCTGTATGACTAAACCTCACTGGTAAATAATGAGTCAAGTCAAGTCAAGTAGAACTTTATTTGTCCCCAGAGGGAAAATTACTTGTGCAGCAGTGAAAGCAGTACCAAGGCAATTAAATACAACATATAATAAAAAGTAAAAACATAGATGAGGGTAATGAGGGTTTTGTGACTCGACTTCAGCTGGACCTTCTAGAACGGTGGGGTTAGACATTTTGCCTTGCGCCCATCAGAGAACTTTCCCAATGTCAATCCAAGATTCAAGGACTGGAGATTATTCCTTATGCTATTACTATGTGTATGCCAGCAGGTTGTACTCACTAATATTTGCTTAAATATACAGTTTATTCAGTTTGATTTTGAATTACAGATAACCCTCAATGTGACACACTGGTGCTGGCAGGTGTTTCTTTGTTGTACCCCCAGCTCCCAATTTCAACACTCACTTCCTGTGCTCAAATGTCACGGTCACTCAATAAAATGCTATGTATAGCTTATGAGTCAATAAACCACATGTCACACATTTAAAACAGAGCTGTCGTGCATTTGACCTAAATTCTTTACAGTATTATAACTGAGCAACATTCTTTATTAATTTCTGAAACACCGTAATGTAATACTGTAATTACTATATCCAATAGTGAGAAACGTCATTAATCTTGTCAATAATTGATGGGAGAATGTCAGCATTGAAAGAATACTGACAAAAGGTTGACATTTTGTATGGAGTAGCACGCCGTGATATTCTCTTAAAAACTTAATAATTCCAAGATATTAAGCCTTTGTCTGCCCTTTGCCTAGTTTAACGATTCAACGTGTGATATCACAAATATGCTATTAGAATGTTCTTAACTGAACTGATGTGACAATCACTACTGGTAATGTAAAGTAATGGACTTACAGAACACTGACTTTGGCGGAAAAAATCATTGCAAAAACCCATTCTTAATTAAGAGCAGACTGTTTTGTACATCATTGCGTAGTAAATGTGTTCATACGCATGGTCATTACAGTAGTTATGTGTATGGTGCCATGTTGTGACGTATGAAGTCTCATGTCGTTCTTGTTTTCTTCTTGGACTTTTGTGAAATAGTTGACATACAGTACAGGTCAAAAGTCTTCAAGTAGAGAAAAATTCAGTTAATATATGCACAAAAAAACAAAGTATAAAATTTTTAAAAAAATTCTACCTATAAGATGTTAACATTACTTCTCCTGTTAACATTACTGCCCATCAGCTTCTTTGCAATGTCTCACTAGGAATAAGTTTCTTGCCACAATATGTTTACTTGGCACATCTAAGCCAAACTCCTTGCCATATTTCTTGCAACTTTAGTGCCAATTTTACTTACACTGCAGCCCAATGATATTAGGCTCCCTGTGGTCTAAAAAAAAGTTAAGATAGATTAAAGATTTCAGTAACTTTAACTACCCCGCAATCTCCCTCCCACCCCTCCACCTCCCACTTCGCAAAATGATTGGATAGACTTACAATAATTTGTTTAATTGTAATTAAAGCCAAAGGAGGCTATTTTGAGGAAAGTTGTGTCTAAGATTATTTTTAAGTAAAACTAATCGTATTGTGTTATTGTAGTTAGAATTTTTTTTTTTAAGTTTGTACTTCGGATTGTTATTCAATAAATGCGCATAAATTAACTGAATTCTTCCCTACCTAAAAAGTTTTTTTTCTCACCTCAGGTGGCCCAATACTGTGGGCCTGTATTGTAAATGGATCACATTAATAAAGTGCCGTTCAGGATCTCAGTGTGCCTTTCAGCAAATGGGGGTGAACTCGCGTCAGTTGCTACCGACCTGGGTGAAAGTGACACCTGAAAAACAGCGTGTATATCCTCTGAACGGTGTGAAATTTAGACGTTTCCGAATCGTAATTTGAGAGCGGTTCCCCTGCGATGCCTGCTGCTGCCCCGCGGCCCGGGCACGCAGGACTCTCCGGTTTCACAGGGAGAAGCCCTCCCTGGAATTCCACGCTCATTGTCCGGACGGCTGTCAGAATTTCCACAGGTTGGGCTGCGGAACCAGCTGAAGCTGGCACGTAACTGCAGGTCAAAGTCCCCTGGCTTCAGGAACTTGGAACAGGGACAGGAAAATTGTACATGCAAGAAAAGGTATAGCCTTGGGGAAGCTTCTCTGGCACTGAGTAAACTCCTGGTTATTGGATAATCCTACCATGCCCCTGCGGAATCCCTGTCAGCCTCCTGGTTACTCATTCATCGGTCTCGGAATCTGAGGATTTTACGTGTAAAATACACGTTGCTGCTGCCGCCAAATACGCAAACGCCTGAAATCTGACGCGGTGGTAACCATGTGGGTTTCTTCACCTGTGCTTCCCGAGTGCGGAGTAGTTACGCGTTTTAATCAAGCTCTGAGGTAACAAAGTCATTTGTTACCCATTAAAATGCAGAGCAATCCCTTTATTCTGCCAGGTGACTGATGCATCCGTCTCTGGTGGCTTTTGGCTAGGAAACTTCAACTCAGATTATTTTTAGCGGTTTTTTTTTTTTTTTTTGGTTGGTTTTTTTTTTTCCCTGAAAACTCTCAGGAGGGCCGACAGTGCAGCTGGTGCGCTTGAAGTCGCTGTGTCGGACGGCCCTCTCCCCGGAGGTGCGCGCTCTGTCACAGCAGCTGACTGAATCTCCGCAGCTGCTGCCCCCCACTGAACCCCACCGAGCCCCAGACTCTGCTGGCTTTTTTGCACTATTTTTCCCTGGGGGGGGTGGGGGCGTGGGGTGGTGGGGGAGATATGGGGGAAAGGGCGATTTCCACCAGCAACTCAAGTGAGGATGGAAAAAAAGCGAAGTGTCGACCGGTCAAGACACCGTACAAATTTTTTGCAGTGCTGCCTATTTCCCCCTGAGCACTGTCTCATGTACAGGGAAGTTCTTTCCAGTGGAAGTGCATGTCCATTCAGAGAGAGATAAAGAACATTTTTGTGCCTCATTCATTGCGCTCCCTTCTGGCCTATGTGTACTTTATTTCTTAATTACTGGCCTTTTAATGTTTCATCTCTTTCTGTGTTTCTTTGCAGATTCCTTTTGTAATACCCGTGGCTTTTGTGTGAGAAATGAATGTCCAACTTTGACTTGTAAAAAATACTTTGCCCATCTGTGGAAGTCCTTGGGAACAAGTGATAAAAAACTTTAGTGAAATAAATATTCACTTCTCCTGACCCTTTCCATGTCTCACTTTACGCCAAGATGTTCTGAAGTATGATGTATCTCTTTTATCAGATTGCTTTTATCATTATGTGTATATGAATTACTAATGTGCCATGTACAGGCTTTTTCTTTGATGGAGAAAAAAAACTCCAACTAATTTTAGTAGATGAAGCCCACAGATGCGTATTTCTGATCATGTGACATGACTGTATCAGTCCCATTTTGGAAATGGGTTATGTCATTTACTTCGTAATTGGTCCGTGGCGTCAGTTTGGATATGCCACTCCTACATCATCTAATGACAGAGCGAGTGCAGGGAGAATGATACTGTTTAATAAATTACATTTTGTGTGCCACGAGAGGGAGCCAAATTATCTACTTGGAATGTCTGGTTTGCGAGGAAACACTTGGTACGCCTTCTACATACCATTATCGTATAATAAATAATTACTGATGTGAATGTCTATATTTTTGATGCATCATTTAAAATGTGAGATTTTAGCACTGATGCATTCGTATGCATTCGCAATCAAGCTATGCAACGTCATTTTACAAAATATAGCTGTGTTTTATTTGACGATATTAAAGACAAAGTCAGTTTAAAAAAAAAAACAATGTAAAACGATTTTAGCAAGCACACTGTCCTCAATCAATGCAAACGCGCCTGTTGGGTACAGCCTTGTGTTTGAAATTAAAGCAGGTTCTAGGCATTTATGTATTCATAGGACGTAGGATATACCTCTCACGTTTCCGAATGAATTTTTGAATATAAATGTATGCCCGCGAGTTATTATCTTTTAAACACTGATCTATAGAGAATAGTTCTGTATACGTTTTTTAATCCCTTGACTCACCTCATTCAACCTGTTACTAATCTTCCCGGTGCACTGCTTGCCTGTGTCGCCGCTCTCCTCCTCAGAGTGACATCAGTCACGTCCATTTACAACCTGACAAACGCATTCCACCGTAAATATCATCCAATCGCCTGTAAAAGAGGGCGTGATTTCCTTACTCGGGGCTCGCAAGTGCCTGAAGTTTATAACTCGGCGCTGCAGCTCGAGAAGAATGCAGTGTCTTGATACGGATGCGCGTGTGGGATTTTTAAACTCTCGGTCTGCGTTCTTTTAACTTTCAACCGACCTGTTGTTTTAATTGTGGATTTTATTTGCACAGAAGAGTACATTTACGCAGTGGCTTCTGACGGCAGATGGCTAGAAGCATGTTCTCGCAGCGGCAGAGGACTGCAACAGCCACTGTGGTGTTTTGCAGACTTGTACTATTTGCAGTGACTCTGACAGGTATCGCATCCACGCAAGTTTTTGACAGTTTGGGATTATATTATGCCCTGCGACCTGAACTATCAGAGGATGCTATTCTTGTCGCTAACAATGGAATACGTGTGCCGTTTGGAAGACCCGTTTTCATTGATCCCATCAATGATTTAGTGATTCAAGTTCAGCCAGGAGACAGATGCAGCATAACTGTTTTGGATAATGATCCTTTGTCACAGAGACCTGGACAGCTTTTCCCAAAGAAGTTTTCATGTGAATTTGGTCCCAACGACGTGAAGTATACGCATTTTGGCTCGAGGAGCCCTTCAAAGGACCGAGTGAGGTTGCAGCTCAGGTATGACACTCAAACGGATACCATTATAATACCGTTTATGATGGAAGTTGAGGTCGTTTTTACGCAGTTGGAGGTGCTAACCAGAAATATGCCACTCACAGTTGAAAAACTTCTTGGCACTAGCAATCCAATCGACAAAAAAATTTTGGAGTTTACTTTTGATAGAAACTCACAGCAGTGCAAGATATCATCCTTAGCTAGTAGCAGCACATTGCCCAGGTACGGCAAACTTACTGATGACGCCAAACTGGGGAAAATGGTGGACTGTGATGAATTTCTGAAGCTAAATATACGCTATCAGCACACATTCACCCACAGGTCTCCAAACAGAGATTACATTCCCATGATTGTGGAATTACAGGACAAGGAGGGAAATTTGCTCAAGCAAGAGTTTTTTCAAATTATGGTGCGCATAAGAGAGGGAGAGGAAAATAACGCCCCCAAGCCTAGCTTTGTAGCGATGATGATGATGGAGGTTGATCAGTTTGTCATGACTGCCATAACCCCCGATATGCTTGCTGCAGAGGACATAGAATCCAATCCTGATGATTTGATATTTAACATCACCTCGCCTCTCTCCTTCGAGGAAGGCTACATTGTGAGCACCGATGATAGGAATATGCCAATCACATCCTTTTATCAGGGAGACCTGAAGGATCTAAAAATAGCCTACAGGCCTCCATCTGTTGATTCAGACGCAGAGAGAATTTTTCAGATCGAGTTCGAGGTGGTGGACACCGAGGGGGCCGTCTCCGACCCCTTTGCGTTCATGATCGTGGTGAAGCCCATGAACACGCTGGCGCCCCGTGGTGACCCGGAACACGGGCCAGCTCCTGTACGAGGGCCAGTCCAGGCCGCTGTCCAGCTCGCACAACCTGGAGATCAGCGACGAGGACAATTTAGTCGACGTCAGGGTCACCGTCATCAACGGGCTGCGGCACGGCGAGCTGACGGTTCTCGGGGCGAGGAGGAAGTTCTTCACTCCGTCGGACCTCGACGCCGGCGTCGTCATTTATCAACACGATGGCAGCGACACCTACAGCGACAACATCATTTTCCGCATGACGGACGGCAAGAACGAAGTGGAGTTCCTGTTTCCCATCACCGTCGTGCCGATGGACGACGAGCCGCCCATTATAAACGCCAACACCGGCCTGGTGCTGTTCAAGAACCAGATGATGCCCATTTCCCCCCTCATGCTCAGTGCTGCGGACATCGACTCAGAGGACTCGACCATTAAGTTCACGATCGAGCCTCCATTTTCTGAAATCGGAGAGGTGTTGCTGCGCCAGTCTGAAGCACCAGAAGATCCATCGACCTGGAAGTTCAGTGCAAAGGACGAGGTGTACGAAAAGGTGGTAACAGAGTGGCTTCAGCAGGACATTACAGATGGGAAACTGTTCTACAGGCACGTTGGCCCTCACAGCACAGACACGGTCATGGACCAGTTTGTGTTCCGAGTTCAAGATGACAACGACCCGCCCAACCAATCAGGGGAGAGCGCTTTTATCGTCAAGGTTCTTCCAATTGACGACATCCCGCCCACTCTCTTTCTCGGGACCACCTTGCAAATGACTGTACACGAGTACCAGTTGACCCACTTCCGCAAAAAATTCCTCCGATACACCGACTTGGATTCAGAGGACAGAGATCTGAAGTACACCGTCATCCAGCCGCCAACCGACACAGATCAGAACAGCCCTATAATACTCGGATCTATCGTTTTAACGGAAAGCCCTACGACCGTGGTCACCGAATTTACCCAGGCGCAAATAAATCACCACAAAATAGCGTACAAGCCCCCTGATCTGGAGCTGGGAATCACCGCCCACGTGGTGCAGTTTCGCTACACCGTCGAAGACACTGCTGGAAATAGCGTGGAGGGAGATTTCTCCATATTTCTTCAACCTGTTGACAACAAGCCTCCTCAGATAACCAACAGTGGCTTCACAGTCTTTGAACGGGGCACCCATATCATTACGAGCGCAGAACTGGACACCACCGATGCCGACACTGACAGTAAACAGATATCATTCACGCTCACTCAGCCTCCGCTTCACGGTCAGGTCCAGTACTCATTCACTGACATGACCAAAGGGGATTCTTTTAAACTGAATGACATTTCTAGTGGCAAAATCTCTTATATTCACAATGGGGACGAGTCCACAACCGACACGTTTCAGTTGGACATCAGCGATGGCATCCATGTTGTCACGATCACCATCAAGATAAACGTGAAGCCTATCGACGATGAACCCCCCACAATTAATCTCCCTGTGGGCACAATCGGTTCGTACATAGACGTCTTGGAGAACGGAGCCACAGAGATCACAAGCAACGTCATTCAGGGAAGGGATGAGGACACGGATGACCTCAGGCTGACCTTCATCGTGGAAGACCGTCCATTATTTGGGGAAATCCTTGTGAACGGTGTGCCCTCTGAGAGGTTCACCCAGGCAGATATTATCAATGGCGTGGTGGTTTATGCCCACACCAGTGGAGAAATCGGCTTCACCACAAAAGAGGACTTTTTCAATCTGACCCTCACAGACATGTCAGACGAATGGACTGTTGGAGGCAACAAAGTGAAGGGGGTCAGAGTGCAGGTCACCATTCTACCATTAGACAGCCAGGCACCAGAGGTCACAGTGGGCACGCAGTTCAGTGTCGTCGAAGGGGAGAAGAACGTCCTTGAGATCCAGCATGTGAACGCCGAAGACGTCGACACACCCAAAGACGACCTCCTCTGCACCATCATCGTCCAGCCTTCCTCTGGTTACCTTGAAAACATTTCTCCAGCCCCAGGCTCGGAGAAATCCAGGTCAGGGACTGCTATCAGTGCTTTCACCATTAAGGACATAAGACAAGGTCACATATATTATGTGCAGAGCATTCACAAAGGTGTGGAGCCCGTGGAGGACAGGTTCACCTTCCGGTGCTCCGATGGCATTAACTTTTCAGAGAGACATTTCTTTCCCATAGTTATAATTCCCTCCACTGATGAAAAACCAGAGATCTTCATGAGGGAGTTTGTGGTGATGGAAGGCATGAACATCGTCATTGACACACCTATTCTGAATGGGGCAGATGCAGACGTCCCAGCGGATGAACTGACATTCATTATCACCAAGCCACCCAAACATGGGTTCATCCTCAACCAGCTTTCCACCGGCACAGTCCCAGTAACCAACTTCACACTCGACCAGATTAAAGAGGCCTCAAGTATTGTTTATGAGCATGATAACACAGAGACCACAGAAGACAGCTTTGATGTCATGCTCACTGATGGCAAATTCACGGTGCAAAAAACCATTATTGTCATGATAATTCCTGTAGACGATGAAACACCCAGAATGGCAATTAACGATGGCCTAGAAATTGAGATTGGGGAAACAAAAGTAATTAACAATAAAATTTTGAAAGCAACTGATCTTGACTCTGAGGATAGCACTCTGACGTACGTAATCCGCTACGGGCCTGGGCAAGGCTTCTTACAGAGGAAAACCCCTTTCGGCTTGTATGAAAACATCACAGTTGGCATGAGATTTACACAGAGTGAGGTGGACCAGGACCTCATTGTGTACATACACAATGGACAGGAGGGAATCCGTGACCTCATTAAATTCGATGTCACCGACAGCCTTAACCCACTCATTGACAGGTACTTCTACATTACCGTAGGCAGCATTGACATGGTGTTCCCAGATGTCGTCAGTAAAGGTGTTTCTCTGAAAGAGGGCGGTAGGGTGACGCTCACCACGGACCTGCTCAGCACCAGTGACCTCAACAGCCCAGATGAAAACCTGGTCTTCACCGTCACCAGGGCGCCCGTGCGAGGGCATTTGGAGTGCACGGACACGCCCGGTATGCCCATCACCACCTTCACCCAGCTCCAGCTGGCCGGCAACAAATCTACTACATCCACACGTCCGACGACGAGGTGAAGATGGACAGCTTCGAGTTTGAGGTGACCGATGGCTACAACCCGGTCTTCCGCACCTTCCGCGTGTCCATCACGGACGTCGACAACAAGAAGCCGGTCCTGACGATCCACGGCCTCGTGGTGAACGAGGGTGAGAATAAACTTATCACCCCCTTCGAACTGACGGTGGAGGACCGGGACACTGCCGACCGGCTGCTCAAGTTCACCGTGACCCAGCTGCCCATCCACGGCAGGCTGCTCTTCAACAGCACCCGTCCCGTCACCTCCTTCACTAAGCAGGACCTCAACGAGAACATGATCAGCTACAAGCACGATGGCACCGAGTCGACCGAGGACAGCTTCTCCTTCCTCGTCACCGACGGCACCCACACTGACTTCTACGTCTTCCCCGACACCGTGTTCGAGACCCGCAAGCCGCAGATGATGAAGATCGCCATTGTGTCCGTGGACAACGGGGTCCCTCAGGTTGTGGTCAACAAGGGCGGCCCGACCTTGCGGATACTCACGACTGGCCACCTGGGGTTCATGATCACAAGCAAGGCCCTGAAAGCAGAAGATAGAGACAGCACCCATGCTTCCGTGACCTTCAGGATTACCATTGGCCCACTGCACGGCTACATCATCAACCTGGGGAAGGGCAATGCCACAATCACCACGTTTACACAAGGTAAAAAAAGAGACATTCTATTCTCCTTTTTTTCAGCCTTTGTGCTTAATCCATGCACCATTATTTTATATCTGTGTAATTACTGAGCTGAGAACCACACAAATCCATACCTTTCATGTGCACCACACTTTGCTCTGCAGCGAAGGGCTGTACATGTTAATGCTTGCATCAAGAAATCCTTGAACTGTGTTCAGTTTTCGGTTGCAGTACTTCAACTTCTTCAGAGAAAAGAGGCGCGGATGTCTAGTCATTGCATACTAGCCTAAGCACTCTGTATAACTGCAGAGACCCCAGTGGAGCCAGAGGTTATGATTTTACTTTACATATCTAACTTTCCTAAATAATTGACAGAAGCTCGGCTTTTTAAGCGCGTTTTTCCAGTTTTAGCATTAACACAGGTGGCAGAAAGGTAACGGCAGGTTTCTCAAGCTGCTCTGGCTGCTCTGGCTACTCTGTCAGTGCCTCTGGTACCTCCGGTGTTCACGAACGCAGACAAGCACATTGCAGCTCACCGTCAGCTTCCAACCGCCTTTACTGCCATTAACGTCTCCCAGCGGGCTTTGGGAAGTCCCCCCCCCGACCAGCTGGATTTCTCATACCTCATCTATTTCACACACATGGAGTCTTGTCAGTAGTATTTATTAAAGGATTAATAGAGCTGCCCTTACATTTTTTTTGTTTTTATTTTGGGGGGGGGGGGGGGGGGGGCGGAGGGTGAGGGGCAATGGTGATAAATAATGGATGTGGTGATGAATGTGAGGGCCCATCTCAGGGTGTGATATCCATCTCAGCTGTGCGCAGACTGAAGGACAGCCGAGTATCAGAGTCTAAGACGCACAGTAAGGCTAAAAATGAAGAGAGAAAAACGGAGGGGGGGGGGGGGGGGGGGGGGGTGTGGATTGGCAAACAGTTCCCATCAGAGCGACCAGTGGGGGCGGGAGAAAAAGCACAGATCAATGAGATTTATTTACAGATTCAATTTTCTGCACAGCTTCCCCATACACGCTCGCTAAATATTTGAAGAAGACCGCACTCTGGAGGGGGGAGGGGGGGGGTCGGTTAACGGACAGTAGTATCCAAAGCTGGTCTTTGCGTGCCTCCAAAATTGATGGTTTACATTTTTATGAGCCTGCTTCTTTGGAGGGGGGGGGGGGGGGGGGGGGGGGGGGAATGTTTTCACATCAAATATTGAGGACGGCAGGGTCGATAAACTTCACACCACTCTCGCTCGCCAGGGAACTGAGTATCCGTGCGGGGATTCCAGCTTAGAAGATGACAGATGTTGTTGCCGCTCCTTGAAGCTTAGCTTTTTCTAGGAAGTTTTTTTTTTCCTCTTTCCTTCCTCTCCCCTGTCATTAAAGAGTCACCTGCTGTTCTTAAGTTTTAGTGACTCTTCCTTTTACAATTTGTTGAAAGTGAGTTAATTGAACGGTTTCCATACCCTTTCATTTGCTGTTTCCCTTGAGTCATTTTATATGCTTTTTTAATGCATGTCTGGACGCTGGGGAATTCTGCTAGGCAGGCGTTAACATCAATTCATGATATCAAACAAGTGCTGAAGCCTGTATAGGGACTCAGCTCTCATACTGTGATCAATGTAAAAGAGAGAATATAATGTGTACGAGTGGTGACTACTAACCCTGTACAAACAGTGAACCCTTTCTGGAAAACTGGAAATATGAACAGGCTACTCTGTCAGTGAAATCCCTTGATTCAGTTCACAAATGGTGTTTTGACCACTGACTGGAATGTCTTATTAGTGCTAATTACCACAGTGACTCAAAACAGTTTCAGCCTCATTGGAATTACAGGAAATCATCACTGCATTACACAATATAATTCAACAGATTACCTTGAGTAAAGCATTCCACCTTTTTGCAAAAATATGTTGGTGTAGTAGAGATGTGAACCCCGGCTGTTTTGTAACCCGTGAAATACTGTGCATTTTAAATTTATGCTGTTAAAATGAAATGAATGCGGAGATGGTAAATGGTAAATGGACTGCATTTATATAGCGCTTTTATCCAAAGCGCTTTACAATTGATGCCTCTCATTCGCCAGAGCAGTTAGAGGTTAGGGGTTAGGTGTCTTGCTCAAGGACACTTCGACATGCCCAGGGCGGGGTTTGAACCGGCAACCCTCCGACTGCCAGACAATCGGTTTTACCGCCTGAGCTATATCGCCCCAGATCAGAACGCTTGATGAATGTGCTTCTAATCTGTTTCATTAGCGGACGTCGATGACATGAAGATCTGCTACGTGCTGAGAGCTGGAGACAACGCCACGAGTGACATCTTCTACTTCTCCATCGAAGACGGCGGTAAGACGCAGCCCTGGCACGCTTTGCTTACGGCAGACTGAATATGCTGCTTAATTTGAAGGGCAACAAGTAGTTCCAGTTTTCATAAGCATGAATCAGTATGTCAGGTGCATGTTTGTGAAAATAGGTAAACTAAGCATTGAGTACAGTTTAGTGGTAGGAATAGATGAGCAGTGTTGGGCTGAATGGCCTGTTCTTGTTTTATGTTATGTTAAAATAAACTACAGTGTCTCAACAGGCAGTGGTTAGCATAGCATATTTAAGTTGGACTATTGTTTTAATGATGTTGCCTCTATACGTGCTGGTCTGGGGATGTTGTTGGCCCGGTTTGGCACTATTGCGCATATTTAATCAGGTGAATGTACTTACGTTCGTCCTGTGCTGTGAGTCACTATGGATAAAAGGTCCGCAAAACGAATACAATGTTAAACAGTCGCTCACAAACGGGGTCGACTGGCTTAAAAATGGGCTGGCTGTAAAATCTGCGGACGAGAAAGCCGACCGAGGCACATTTCACACCTTAGAGTCTGGTGTCTGAAAGGCTTCCATTAAAGCCCTTTTCGTAAACAACAAAGGTGAGAAATCAGAGTAATTTTGACTTTGCTCCCTCAGCCGTGGTTCTTTGCCCATAAGGCTTTTTTTTTTTTGTTCACAGCGGATGAATAAAAAGGTGCATATAAAGACATTTGTGGAGATGGCGGGTTGTGATAATGAAAGGGGGGGGGGGGAGGGGAGGGGGGCTGGCACGATAAATTGAGGAGAGATCACCTTGAAGTTGTGGCGGGGAGAGAGGGGAAGCGTTCTGATCTGGGTGCGCTTCGGGCATGGGGGAGAAGAGACCTCCAATCACACAGGAATCTCGCCTGCTCTTGGCCTGTTCTGACAGGATTTCTTTAAGGTCAGCACAACACACACACCGACTGAGGCATTTTAATGCTGTGACTGCGCTGGTGTGTTAGACTAGATGTAAAGTGGTCGTTAAAAAAGAAGCTTTTAGCCCATAATGTTTGAAACCGTTTCGTCTTTTGCGCAGAGAGCCGGTGAGAAAGAGCAAGAAAGTGCATGTGGTTGCACGCATATGAATATGTGCTCTGGTGTGTGTGTGTGTGTGTGTGTGTGTGCGTGTGTAGGTGTGTGTGTGTGTGTGTGTGTGTGTGTGTGTGTGTGTGTGTGTGTGTAGGTGTGTGTGTGTGTGTGTGTGTGTGTGCGCATGTAGGTGTGTGTGTGTGTGTGTGTGCGTGTGTAGGTGTGTGTGTTTGTGTGTGCGTGTATGTGCATGTGTGTGCCTGGCTGCCCCCCTTGAAAATCAGTTTTGGGTAAAATAAAATTTGGCTAGTGATGCTTTACAATATGGGCTCTCTGTAAGTAACAGAACCCCCCCCCCCCAATTCTCTATAACTGCCCAGCAACCCTCCTTCACCCCTCCCCCCCCCCCCCCCAGCCTGCGTTCTCCTGTCACTCAGGAGGGATCCAGAGGCCCGTCATCTCCCAGCAGGCCCGCCCCACTCAGCTCTTTTTCCACGTGCAGGTCACTTCCATTTAAAGAAATTAAAAGGCTCTCTAACTCTTAGGTATGCAAGTGGGAATGTTCATCCTCCTCCCCCCCCCCCCCCCCCCCCCCCCCCCCCCCCCCCCCCCCCCCCCCCCCCCACCCTCCCCCCCCCCCCCCCCCCCCCCCCCGCTCCCCTCCCCTCCCTCCTACCTTTGTGGGATTTTTTTTTTTTTTTTGTGTTTGTGCGTTTCCGTGATTTGCTGGTGCTGACGTTGATGGTGGCATTTGCTTTAAGAGAGGGCCCCGGCCGGCTCTGGGCTTTCTTCGGCTTTTCCACAGCAGTGAAGAAACACAAAAGGCTCTCCTGACATAGGTCTTCTTTTTTTTTTTTTTTTTTTTTTTTTTAAACCACCACCCGGAGTTACTTGCGTTGCGTGCTTCTAAAAAATCCCCCCCCCCAACCCGCCTCCCCACCCCGTCCCCCTCTCCCAGTGACGCTGTAATGTGCAGACCCAGGACTGTAATTTTAAAGGTTAACAGCAATCTGTTGTGCATAAACGCTTGAGAAGTGGAGCTAATTACGGGCTTTTATGGGGCAGTGTGGGATGTTGCTCATTCGGAGCGTAAAGATACCTGAGCAGAGGCAGTGGTGGATGGGCAGACTCGTCTGAGGCTTGTTTCCAGGCTGGTTCTGTCAGCTTCATCTCTCTACTTTGATGCTCCCATCATGTCTTTGGTAGGCCTACTGCGGTGGCAACCAACCCCGTTCCTGGAGATCTACCATCCTGTAGGAGTTCAATCGAATCCTAACGAAGCACACCTCATTCAACGGCCAGAGGTCTTGTTGAGCCGCTAATTAGCAGAATCAGGCGTGCCAAATTACGGTTGGAGTGAAAACCTACAGGATGGTAGGATCTCCAGGCACAGGGTCAGTTACCACTGACCTACTGTCTTGTTTTGTGTCTCATGCGCTTGATGATGTCATTCTTGATGATGCTGGTTGTCCGCATTCTGTGTCAGTCTGGATTAGCGCATCTGTTAAATCAATACAATGTACTGCAAAGTGGAGACGGACAGCCAGGCTGTTCTGTTCCAAGATTGCTGTGTGTCCATGCAATATTTAAAAATCCCCAGTGCGCTGGAGAAGAGAAGGCTACAGGTGGGCAGCTGCCATCAAGGCTCAGTGGGCTTTATGATTAACTTGTAGGAGAGGGCAGATAAATCGTACATATCTCACACATATTTCACTATCATATTTTCTTACCTTTATTGCTTCAGCTCCTTGTCAGATATAAGGAGAAAATATGAACTGCATTATACTGCTGAAAAAGCTGTGTGCATTTATGTGGAATCTGAGTTAAGGCAGAGTAAAGCCTGTAAATGCCTAACATGGAGAGATTCTGGAGCTGAGCTCTTTGTACTATATTGGAGGAGTAAGTGAGGCAGAATCCTAGTTACTGTAGATCCCCCACAGTATTGTATGTAGAGTGGTTTAAGGGCTAGTCTTCTAACTTTTTAAGAAGGTTGCTGGTTCTCATCCCGGGAGGTGCATAGCAGTTGTACAGTAGAAGAATGTACTGAATTGCATCTCAAAATATCTAGCTCTTTGAATGGATAATATTGTGAAAAAAAGAATATAGCATTGTGCCAGACAAATACATACGGTAATGTAATGTAAAAGATGAATGATATTATTATATGATCATTACTGAAGCAGGTAAGGTCCAAAGGCAGTGCCACAGGTGTGCACCTGTGTGTGTGTGTGTGTGTTTATTTTTTAATATTCACTCAGAACTCATGTCCTTGTGTCTGAGTATCTACTGTACCTGAAGCACATTGAGTCCTTTATTCCTGCGGTGCAGGAGCCTCCATCTTGGAAACGCTTTGCCCTGTCAGACTCTCTCTCAGAACGGGCGTGCGCACAGTCGGCTGGCATCGCCTCAAACGCGCTCCCAGGTGGCCTCGCCCCCCCCCTCGCATCCCGCCGAGCTCCTCCAGGCTGTGAGCTTTGCCGGCGGATTCCCCAAATCCCACAGGTAGCCAGGTAGCTGTGTGAAAGACGGGCGCCGAGGAGGAGGAGGAGGAGGAGGAGGAAGAGCGGTTACCGTGACGCAGCTGTGCATATTTGCGTTTGAGTTTGTGGAATTAAAATTTCTCACGCGCTGAACCTGAAGCTCAAAATTAGCAATGCACATGTGCGATGCAATGTGTCCTTTGTGTGGAGAAATGTGTGTTTGTGCGTGCATGGTGTGTGTGTGTGTGTGTGTGTGTGTGTGTGTGCTTATGGTCCCTTACTCACAGCTGAGCAGACCAGTGTCACAGAGCTCCCGTTCATCCTCATAGAGATGCTCTATTCTGTCTCACAAGCACTCGTATCGTTTGTCCAGTTCTGCACAAATATCATTCGCTCATTGGTTGAGGAAATTTGATCAAATGCGCGCAATGCACGTTTGATAATGTAAACAATAATTTTCCATGTTATTCCTGTACTGACATATATATTCCCTTTGGAAAGAGGCCAATGTTAAGAACTTTCAGTTTGATTGCAAATGGTGTTAAACAGAAAAAGAGATTTAATGACTGTAGCCTTGCACAGACTATCACCAAGTCAGACCCATATTCACTGCCTGCAATCAGTACCGAATATTATGACAGGTGTTTGCTGTCTGCATGACATGCATCTAGCTTAAGCTTATCGTCCCGGAGTGATGAAATGCTGTTATTTAATGCGGATCTCACGCAAGATCATTTTGCCCGCGGTGGTTCTTATCTGTTTTGGCATTAAGCCGCGAGCTTGTTCGTGGTGTCATGTCTGGGGGGGGTTTCTGTTAGGGCATTTTCTTAATAAAACGAAAAAAATGACTACTTAATAAATGAGGTCGGCTGCACTGTTCCCCGGAGGCGCACGTCTGTGAGAGCCATTGTCGGATTTTCGGAATGTTTCGGTGTTTTCTCTTGCCACTCACAGTCTCCCCCCCCCCCCCCCCCCCCCATGGCCCAGGGCCCCAGTGCCTCCCCCCCCCCCCCCCCACCTTCACCTCAGGCCTGGGCGATCGCCGAACAGCTTTGATTTTCCGACTGCGGACCTTGAAGGGCGCTACATTACCCCCTCTGCTGTAGTTTGAGCAAGGGGATTGAAATCGCCCTCCTGATGAATGGTAAAAGGCTGGTGGGGGTGGTCGTCTGGCATTCCCTAGCCACCAAAAAAGCTTGACAAATGACACCGGGGCTAAGGTCCTTAGCGTAGACTGTAATGAAATGTGGCTTACTGAGGATTACTGACACAAAGAGACTGTGTGGAGCTTGTAAAAATGTAAATATCCTTGGAGCCATTGCTCCCTTAAATAATAAATATCTGTCACGCGTAGCTACATTTTTACATGCTGTGCGTTACAGTGTGCAGCTCGCCGTATAAGTCTTAAGAGATTTATTTTGTTTTCTTACTACCTTCAGAGAAGACAAACACAGTAATCCGGAAGCAACATGGTTTGTCTTATCATTTGTGTAAGGCTTCTGGGAGAGGTTTCACGCACAGTCGCACGTTTAAAAAAAGGCAGTATTGTCACGCAAAAACACTTTAGTCGGGTCTTAGATGGAAGGAACAGTATTTGTGTGTGTGTGGGGGGGGCATTGGGAGGGGGGGGTGGGGGTAAATTCAGGAAAGATGAGGGCACAGGGGTCATTGACTCAGAGGCATGTACGTCAGTCCATTCGGCAGTGATGTCAAGGTTTCGAAAGCAGGACAGACAGTGTTGGTGTTTTGGGTCTGGAGTTCTCCTTCTCGGGCTGAGTGGCTCACCTGCATCGCCCAGAGCACTCAGACCGCCCCCCCCGTGTCTGTGGCTGTGTTTAGGGAGAGCCGGAGGTGGCAGAAGGCTCTTATCACGTCGACTGCTGGGCTGATTGTTGTATTATGATGGCCTTTTTTTTTCCACTTTACACCCCCCCCCCCCCTTTCTTAACCTCACCTCCATTCAGGTGAGCTTACCTGAGCACACACAAGCCCAGGAATTCCCTGGCCGAGGCTTGTCTCCCTCTACCTGCTGCCCCCTAATCCGCCCAGTCACTCAGCGTCTCAGCCGTCGCCCACTGACAGACACCCAAACCTGCCTTTTGTTTTTGGGTTCCCCCCAACCCCCAACCCCCCTCGCCAGCTTTGGCTGCTGCTCCAGGGCCTGACTGACAGGCAGGAAGATCCTCCCTTTCATCCCCATGCATTCATTCAAGAAACGATGCAAAAAAACCGAACTCTGGAACTCTAGAACTCTGGAACAGGCACGGGGGCTGCCCGAACCTCTCGTTATAGTGAGATTTCAAAACGAGCATTTCGGTTCGGTTTTCCCTCTTCCAAATTCCGAGCGTTTGGGGTTTGTGGGAACAGGGTAGGGGAACGGATCCAGCCCAGGGTTTGGAACACCCAGGTGTGCTGATCTCAGCCTGGAAGCGCTCGAACCGTGGAGGTGCGAGACGACCCCCCTATCCTCTTACTGGTGCACTGATCCTGAGCCACTAAACCTGTGCACGTTATTTAACAGTACATCATCAGAGGGGGTAAATTCTGGTCACTGCCGGAGATTGCCCTGCAGGAGCACAAACTCATGAGCTCATGCAGTTCATTAGCAGGGATTGCTACAGGAGTGTAAGGCTTGGTGGGTTCGTGACTTAACCCTTCTAAGGCGCGAGATCACAAATATGCGATTAGAATGTTCTTAACTGAACACTCTAATGCTGATGTCACAATCACTGCTTGTAATGTAAGGCGAAGAAGATCAAAAACATTGAAAAAAACATTCAAAAAAATCATGCTCTTCAAAGGGTTAAGGATGGCAAATCCCTGCTAATCAGCATGGAGATCACTGATGATCATTGGTGATTGATCATGTGATCACTGGAGATCTCTTAAAATTTAAGATTGCTGGAGATCTATTGCAATCACTGGTGATCATCCCTGCAAACAAAGATAATCTATTATGATCACTGCAGACCTCTGAAGGTGATTGGAGATTAATTGAGATCAACCGGAAATCTTTGAGGATCACTGGAGAAGATCGCTGATGATCCCTGGTTGAAGCTATAAAGTCGTATTATCCCTCTCATTTCAGTCCTCATCAGAAGCTCAGGGTGATGGGGCTTCCCCGAATTCCATTGGGTGGCGCAGGTAGAGGAAAAAACAGCTGGCCCGCACAGGAGCGGAAGAGCATTCCCGCGGGACAGGGGCAAGATCCTCGCGCCTGCGGAAAGACCGGCATCTCAACACGTTGTAAAGTGTAAAGCATTATGTGAAGCGGATAGTTACTAATCTCTCCCCCACGAAGTACGGGGGGGATACGTGATGTTTAGTCTGTTCTGTCCCGCACAGCCGTAACAGTTCTTTTCAAGGCAGTGCCACTCGGGGGGGGGGGTCATCGCGGCGTAGATATTTCAGGGACATCTGAAGGAGACCCGGGACTACGGTCAAATTGCCGCCTCCTTCCTCTCTGCCTTTGCTACTAATAAACTGTCTGGAGGGCTAGGTGGTGATTTTGTTGCCGGAGACACTTTTTCGTATCGTGCCTTGGCGACTGGATTAGAGCCTCCAGGGCTGCGGCAACATCTGTTCCAGGCCGGTGGGGACGGGGGGGAGAGAAAGGAGGGATTGCAGTGGGATTGAATCATTGTGCATCAAACGTGCGGGTTTTACATGTTGGAATGCGCCGCGCGATTCATCAGCCGGTCTCTGCCTACCTCTTCTTTTTGATTTGTTTCTCTGGGGCTTCTCGTAATTAATGTCGAAAAAGCAGGTGAAGAAAGAAAAAAAAAAAAACGGTTGAACCTTGGTGTCGGCCTTGGTTGTCGGTGGTGTTACAGTTCCTTTCTCTGTGCGCACGGACGTCTGTGGGAACATGTGTACCAGCGCTGGCAAATTCTTCACACCCAACAATGGCCTATATATATAGGCTAATTTACTATAGGATTTGGGTGTTTGTTCTGACCTTCCATTTGTCCTGCCCCACAGAGAAGATTTATTTGCTGTCCTCCTATGGTAGAGCGGCTGAAAACCAGGTAGTAATTTAGAGATTATCTCGCTGTAAAACCTGTGGGTTCTCCCTTGTACCAGTGCGGTGGTTTACATGCTTTCTTTTAGGAACGCGGCATTTTGACAAACGAGGCCTTTCTGTGGTTGTGTGTCTTCAGGCTGCCACTCCCCCTTGTTTCCCATGATGCCGTGCTTAATGTACAAGGCGTATCGCCCCAATGGCAAGCGGGGCAGTGCCAGGGGCTTGTCGGCCGCCATCACGGTGCGTTGATGGGAGGCCTCGCTGTCCGGCGCTCCATCACTCACTTCCTGTCTCTCTCACTGTTGGCCGGTTCGAGCGGCCGGGCCTCCCCCAGCGAAGGCGGGTCGAGTCGAGCGCCCCTCTGCTTTTAGGCAGCGACATTTATTAAACAGCGGGGCATTTAGACGCTCAGACTGTAAACATAACCCAGGGTGGCTGATTTACAGCGGGGAGTACAAAGGCGGAGGACAGCGTCCTGGACCCGTTCCAGGCGAGGGTATTTCTGCGTGGGGGGGGCGGGGGGGGGGGGGGGGGGAGAGTACGGGGGCTGATGGTCTAGTACACAGGGCAGGGTCGGCTTGTTTCTGTCAGCCCTCCCGTTCTTCAGGACATCCTCTTTTCTCTCTCTCTCTTCTTTTCTCCGAAGATAAAGGTCTCCGCTGGGACGGGGTGCTGTTAGCGCGACCCGCAGAGCTTGCGATGTTTGTTCCCGCGGCGACGGTCGACGAGGTTCCGTTTTGCATACCGTTTGAGGAGGGGGGTGAGGGAAAGGGAGTGGGGTACTGAAGGTCTGACAAAAACTCCCATCTTTGTGCTCCTACCCTGGCGGGTTCTCTCTGGCCTGTGGGAAACGATGCAAGGGGCCCAGGAAGAAAGAGAACCAGGCCCCTGCATAGAGTCTCCAGGCCTGGAAAGAAGAGGCTACTCCAGGCCCTGGCTTCTCCAGAGGCCTCTGTGCACCACCGCTGTGTGAAGCCTATCACAGCCCTCGCTGAGCCATTGCATACCGGGGGCCTGAGGCACAGAGAGCTGTGGTGCCCTGTTTGACAGACAGCGGGAAAGCAACCTGTGTGATTCCTATGCTTGGGCATGTATATCGCAGTCCCTCAACTCCGTCAAGGAACACAATATGGCTTTTGTACATTTAAGAGCTTAAAGACAAAGCTCTTTACAGTGTTATAGGAATGAGACGTTTCACCGATTTCTCACAAAGGGGTTTCTTTGACCCCACTGTCCTTGAATAAACGAGTGTGGAGTCCAACCAGCATTTAATTTGTCTTAATAATGTGTAGTTTGGACTACATATTATGGAATTTCCATCCTGAAGTTAAGATGAGTAAAATCATGGCAGTAACTAGTTTTATAGGTTAACTGGGATGAAATATAGGACAAGTAGGACAGTATTTTGCAGAGTGGAAATCCCAGTTTCATTTGACCTACATTTCTGAATCTGGCGCAAGAGAAAGCTGATCCTTTCCCCCCCCCCTGGTCATCCCAAACTGCCTGGGTGTACCCCTCAAACCGGGCCCACCAGGATGAGCAGGGCAGGGTCAAGGGGTGGAGGGGGGGGTGCCCCTCATTTTGTTGAATTTCTCCCTATGTCCTGGGGGAGAAGAGAGGGGGAATCTCTCCACGGGCGCACGTTTCCAAGCGAAATTCCACCGTCTGGGCGCACCAGGCCCGGACTTGTCCGCTTCGCGATGTTGCGCGTCGACAGCCTTTCCTCTTCGGGTATTTAGGTTCTGGGTTCAAAAAAGAGCTTGCTTCAGCACTTTAGCGCGGATGAGCGCGAGCCTCTGTAAAAATAACCTCGCCATTTTGTCGCGCAAAGACCTGTTATCCTCCTGTCACACGCGGGCGTTGGAGCACTTAAAGGCTTCTGCCTCTCACACGTGCCGAACAGACGAGCTGCATTTAGCACTTTTCAAACTCTCTCGGGCGTTTCTCCTCTCTTTTACCCTCTTCTTCCCGAGGTAGTCAGGCTTTTTTCTTCGCTCAGTAAATGACTCTGGGTGACCTTTTTTCAGCCGCAGATGCTCGGCGGGTAGGTCTGTCGGTCCCGTTTCCCCCCCCCCCGGGCTCCCTGAGGAGCTGTTGACAGGCCGGAAGAGGAGCGGCCTCGCTGAGCCTAATCTCCTGCAGTGCCCTGGGGTCCAGGCCTGGGGCCTAGACAGGCAGCCGCTGTCTCCGCCTCCCTGCTGAGCTCCTTCACTCTCCCCACCTGTGCGTATTTTTAGCAGAGTGATGTGGCACCTAAGTGCCAGCTGCTCTTCTTGCTTTCACATTAAAATGAGACCTCATCCTGCCATCTCCACCCACACAACTCTTAGTCTATTGCTACCGATTATTGCCAACTATTTGTCTGCTTAATTAGTCATTGTAAGTATATAAATGAGTAATTATTAGTATAATTAATAGTAAGATTAGCCTGGTGACTGCATTACCTTATTACCTTGATCTTATTTTTAAGAGTAACCCTTCCCCCTCTGTGAATTATTCGTAAGCATGCGGAGTAGAGGCTGCTCCAGCACACCATGTGTATTCAGTGATCATGGAAGAAATACCCTATTTATTTATTTATTTTTTTTTTTTACAGAGAACTGAAATTCCCCATTTAGTATTAGATCGATTAGATGTGAATGTGTGGCGACAGTAGATTAGCATCATAGAATGATAGCAATTGATAAGCCACCCAGGGGTTCCCCCCTGTAGCCTGCAGCCTCAAACGTGGGAACAGGAACATGCAGGGAGAGATCAGGAGGTTTTACAGTATCGATCCTGTGAGGGATCAGACCAGCAGTTATCAGGATGTAGGAGCTCTGCAGGCTGGGAAGGACCATGTAGAATTGTTGAATGGGGGGGGGGGGGGTGGAGGAGGCCCTCCTCACAGGTTGAGAAGCTGACCCCCCCCCCCCCCCCCCTTCCATCACGGATCTGCACCAAGGTGTGGGGTGGGGGGGCTAGGGTTTGTGTCCTGATGGTCTTTCATTATTTTGATATTAGCTGTCTGACTGACTGGCACATTCATGTTTTTGTGTAGCCTTAAGTGATGATCTATACTTGCATTGCTTCATGAAGCCTAAATTAATAATTGTAATCATGTTCGTCATTTACCATACTAGATTAGTTGCTCTGCTACAGTAAGTAAATAAATAATGTAGGCTATTCCCTTCAAACTGCAGCCCAGCCAAGCATGCTGTCTTGCACATTTCAGCAGTCTCAAGTTTTACAGTTGTGAATAACTTTTTAAAAATATTTTGTCAGCTAAATTTGTTCTCAGATGGAAGAAAAAAAGAAAGGAGGGATCTTCAGCATGCTGCGTGTGAACAAACCCTTTCAGGCGTTGATATTTGATCATTTAAAATTTCTCAGTTTAAGTGAAAAATTCTGGATTCCTCCATGAACAGATGGAATCACACAGAACATTGTTCACCCTCTGAGTCTGGATTTTTTTTAAAAAAAAGAAGACAAGCCCCCCCAGTGTCAAAGATGATTTGTGTGTTGTAGAGTGTCCTCCACTGCTGGCTTCCTGCTCGTGTTTCAGGTCTCCTTGCCGGACGCTGAAAACGGGGGATTTAACGGGCTGCTACAGGGAGCCGGGGCGGGCGGGCGGGCGAGCGGCGAGCGGCGCGGGTTTTAGCGGCGGCCCGAGTGAGCGGGGCTCGCGTTGCGGACGGACGGGGCTCTCAGTGAGCTGAGCCCCGTCCGACCGAAAGCCCAGGGGGGGCTCGGCCGCGCCCGCGTCGGACTCGGCCCGTCCCTCTCGTGGGCCGACACCTCCAGGTCGCCCCTTCGCGGGGTGAATCAAATCCGTCGGGCGCCATTTCCTCACAGCCTGTCCTCGGGGTGGGGGGGGGGGGGGGGGGGGGTTCCGCTTTAGCCTGCTTGTTGAAAAGGGAGAGAGAGCCGTTGTTCAGAAAAGCTGAAGGCCCATCTTTCGCCGATGGCGACGGCTGACGCATTACCGCACTCGAAATTTCCCGAGGTGACAGCGGGGGGGGGGGGGGGGGGGGGGGCCGCGCGGGGGGGGTCAGCGCGCATAAAGCTTGATGGATCGTGCGTACCGGCTCTTCGCTCTCTGTGCGGGCAGGAGCTTTCACGAGAGGACAGGCGTGAGTGTTTGAGAAGGTCAGGGGTCAGGAGGGGTCAGAGGAGACGAGCGCGCTGAGCGCCGGGGGGGGGCCGTCGTGCGGTAAAGCTCCCCGCTCGGTCGTGGCACGCACCGGCCCGAAATAGCCGCGCCCCCCCGTCTCTCGCACGTTGGCCGTCCGTGTGGCACGACCCTGCTCGTATCTGCAGATTCCAGGGCCGTTTGGGAGCCCGGAGAGCGGTTACACATTAGCACGTTAGCACGTTTACAGATCAACAGAGGGGCCAAAGAGCAGGACGAAGAGGCCAGGTTTGCAATTCAGTATTTTGTCTCCTCTTGCTTTCATTCCTCATCCCATAGCTTCCTGGGGAATTATTTGCCCGTGCAGATAATCCGCAAGCCTGTATTTCATACTGCTGCAGTGTAATTACTTGGAATCATTCATCATTTCAGGTGCGGAAAATGAAGTTGCTGAGGTTGCGAATTGTATCTAATTTTGCGTGAACGGACCTGTTTGTTGCCCCTTCCTGCGCTGCCACTTTTGAAAAAAGCTCACTGTTGTGCTTTTCTTAGTAATCCATTAATTTACTTGGGCCTGCAGGCTGGAGAGTGAACACACCTATATTACTGAAAGGCGCCACAGCCGAATGTTCCAGAGACAGACATCCCGATGAAACAGAAGCTTGTGAATTTATTTAATCTCTCTGTTATCAGCAACCCTCCCTCTCAGGCCTGCAGCCTGATAGCGTGTACAGTATGTCGTGCTTACAGTCGAAACTCACGTCTACACTTGGACATTTATCAGCGAGAAGCACAGTGTAATCTGGAAGCAGAAAAATGCATTTTTGTGTGAAAAGTGTGTGGAGGTCTTTATGTATTCAAGAAACGGCAGTGTGGTTCTTTAGCTGCTAAGCTTTTCTACATATACGCATCAGCATTAAATACATTGGAATATTCGCCTTTTATCAGTAGGGCAGGTTAAAATAACTTGAAGCACCTGTTATAGCAAATCTTGCATTATACGGGGCCTTTAATGTTTTATTACTTTTCTTAAAATGAATGTGGAATACCATTGGTAAAGTTTCAAGCTGCATGAAAAGTAATTTTTCCTCCTCTAGGTACAAAGTTAGCTTTCGCAGAAAGATTACAGAGTGGCAGAGGAGGAATGTTCTGGAATGCTGAAGCTGCTGGTGTGCCACAGTTTCCTACTTGACTGTTGTTTTTCGACAAGTGGAAGTGTTAGTTCATTAGAAAGCCAGTTTTTCTCACCCTCTCTCTCTTGTTCACTCTCTCACTCTCTCTCCCTCCCACTTTCACTATCTATCGCACTATTCTCTCTCTCTCTCTCCCCTTTCACCCCTTCTTCCTCTCTCTCTTTCACTCTTTCTCCCTCTCTCTCTCACTTTCCCTTTCACCCATTCTCCCTCTCTCTCTCCCTTTCACCCCTTCTTCCTCTCTCTCTTTCACTCTTTCTCCCTCTCTCCCTCACTCTCCCTTTCACCCATTCTCCCTCTCTCTCTCTCTCTCTCTCTCTGTCTCTCCCTGAACTCCCGCTAACCCCTGCATCACGCTTCCAGCGCTCCAAGAATGCGGGCCGGTGTCGGGCCGTAAGACCATAGGCCCTGGCCGGCCGTGCGCTGCTGAGGGTGGGGGGGGGGGGGGGGGATGTGGTGGGGGGGGGTGGAGGCGGGCCGGGGGGAGGTGGTTGGGGGGGTGTGAGGGGATTGGAGATTAATGGCTTAGGAGGTCCAAGGGGTGACCGGGAAGCGGCCAGTGCTCACGGAGTTAAATAACGCACATAAAAGGCCATTCTCCATTTTGAAACAAAAAACAAAAAGCTGAGTGATCACTGAGTTCTCCCAGCAAATTAACGGGACGGCATTGTGGAGTCCATGAAGCCCCTGATCCCCCCTTTGGAGAGCCCAGGGGGCCTGATGGATGGGCTGGTCGATGCACACTGTCCCTCAGGCAGTGAAAGTTTTTGAGAAGGAAACGATGGTTCTCAGAAGCTCTGATATTTGATCCGGTTAGTAATGGGGCTTTGAACCGCTAGCCAAAGCTGTGGTTAGATACCACATCTCCAGATATTCCTGGGCCCAAACGAAAGTTGTCTTCAAAGTGCAGCGCTCCTTTTAAAATAATTAACGCAAGGAAAAACGAACTCACTGGCGAGGAATGGTTTGAAACTCCCCCGCTTCCTTTTAAGAATGTTTGAGAGTTCATTTAACGGTGCTCCTCGGCGCTAGCCGCCAGAACGCTAGCGTCGCTGACCGCCGCGGCTCCAGCCTCGTCGTCGCACGCACGCATTCTGGTGATCACATCGCCGCGATCGACCAACATCTGACATCATTAACGGGGCGAGACATTAACACGCTACGCTCACTTGGTCATTCGAGGCAGCTTTGTCGGGGGTGAATTTAAATTCTGCGGTTTGAAACACACTGCGCGGTCGTAACGGACGCTTCCGCCCGGTCTCCCCGGACCCACTTCTCCCTTTAATCCTGCCCACAGTTCAGGAGACAACAGATTTAGGTCTATCAGAGCATGCGAAAGGTCCCTTTCATGTTCCAGGATGCTAAGCCGACAAAGGATTTAAAACAGCGATCGTCATGCCCCGGTCCTGGAGAGCCGCAGGGTCTGCTGGTTTTTGTTGCTACTCGGCACTCAATTGATCGGTTAAAGCTGTCCATTAAGCAGTTAACTCACCTCACCTGTTTTCTTGGGTTTGAATCGGTTGCTGATATTAAGCCAGGAACAAAAACTAGCAGCCTGTGCGGTTCTCCGGACAAAGGAATGAAAATTACTGATTTAAAGCATTGTGCGCACAGGTATTTCCACATTCTTGACAAGGGAAAAAAAGAAATAATTGAGGACGGTAACATTATATTTTGCTGAATAGCCTTTCTTTTCGCAGTAGTAGCTTTTATGTGTTCAGAACATTTTAAGTCAAAGAAGCCTTGCTAGCCACACTTTATCAACTGAAAAGCTGGTCCTCTACTATTCAGAATGTCATTTTCACATATTAGGTATTTCACAGATGTACAGAGCAACTTACACAGTTTAATATTCTTTACGTACAATCAACGTGTACAGGTGGATATTTACTGAAGCAAATATCTGTAAACAAAGGGTTCAAGGCACAGCATTAGCCTCACCTGGGAATCAAACCTGCAACCTGTAATTACAGTCCCAGTTCCCTGCCCATTACGCTACACTGTCCCCCCTCCTGAGCCGTCGTGCTGAGCTCGTTGTCTCGCTGCAGTGCAGCTGGACTCCATTAATTTCTCTAAAGAGCGGGAGCACTGGCTGAAGCCTTTAGGGGACATACCCTGCAGAGGCCTGGCAGACACACACACACACACACACACACACACACACACACAGCTATTAGCACGGAGCTCCTGAGCTGCAGCAGAGTCCTGCTCTTTTTTGTGTGTGTGTGTCTTCCCCTCACACTGATGCGTTCAGCAAACAGCGCTCCATTATTCCGCCTGACGAGAACACAAACAGCACGCATTCGGAGGTCAAGAAAAAGCACGCATCCACCCCGTCGCCCTCCTCCCCCCCCCCCTCCCTCTTTTGTCTTTGTCCCATCCCATGCCTTGTTTTCCTCTTTTCTGTTTTCATGCTTCTTTCCATGTTTCTCAAATTTATACACCCCCTCCTCCTTTTTACAAAAAAAACATTTTCATCAGTCTGTTCTTTTTTTTTTTTGCCAAGGATCTTCTTCTTTTTGGCATCGGAGCTGCATTCGGTGCCTGGCGCAGCTTATTTCTTGCAGTTCAGTAGGGCTAACGATCGCATAAAGCTCATTTTCCCATTTGGGAGTGTGACTAATGTGTCCGGAAATGACCTGAAAGATTCTGTTTGTGTTTGTAAGCAGGTTCCCTAAATGGGCCGATCACTCTTCGCCCGTCCAGGACAGCCTTGTGGCCGGGGGCAGAATGCTCTTAGGAGGACTTACTAAATGAATGATAGCCCTGAAAGCATTCTGCAAAGTAGCAGAGAGTAGAAGAAGAAGAAAAAGAAAAGCGAAAATGCAAATGACTTCGTTTTGGCTTGATTAGGCGCTGCGCGGAGTTGGAGGCTTTTAGCGGTAATTGGGAACGGCGGAGGCGGGAGGGCGCGGACGTCCGCCCGGGCGGCTCGAGTGGCGGAATTCGCTTTCTCGCGCGGGGGCTAGCGCGGCCGGCCGGCCCTGGCCTCGTTCACCGCCGCTGCGGCCTTGGGGGCCGCCGGAGTGGTCATGCATAATTGACCGGTAATGAGCGGAGAGACTTTTCAATGTTTAATCGGCGCTGACCTTTCCGCGCGAGCGTGGGAGGAAGTGCCCGGCGGCGACGGCTGCCGCTGCTTTGAGGGCCTCGCCATTCTTTCCCGGCGAAGTCCGCCGCCTTTTTCGCTCCGGAGGAAGCGAGCGACGGACCGTTAATTGACTGGCGGGGGACGAAGTGGATTTTTGCAGAGAGGATGTGCGATGCGTGTGCATATCCGCCCGGGGGATAGGTTTGGAAACGTGACTATCGTGACTGAACCTGCCTGTACACCAGTGCACACACAGTCAATTCTCAAGCGGCTGAAACTCTATCTAAACAAGTTTGATAATACGTATATGCATTGTGGATCCTCTGGAATCCAGACGGAATTGTCCAGAGTTACTGACAGAATATTAATATACGGTGGATTTATTAGCCGACCGGCTTGATGATGTCCCTGCTGCTTTCACTGCGGTGGGGCCTCGTTACAAGGACCCTGCTGCAGCGTGTTACAAAATGCGAAAGAGAGAAGAAAGAAAGAAAGAAATAAGGAAAGAAAGAAGGAAAACATCGTTGAGTAGCTTGTGTTTAGCTCCTGGTCTCAACTGTAACGTTCAGATTTTAATGGTGTCACCTGACCTTGGAGCCTTGGCAGGACACCCCTGGTTTTTGGGGGCCAGGGTACAACAGCGCGTAGCATCTGCAGGCCGAGCCGGCCGGAGAGGGAGCCCCGCTAATCCAGAGGTGCTTCCCAGGCCTGGTATTCTCTGGCACGTGTAATAGGATTAAGTCCTTAAAAAGGAGAGCATTTCTGAGGAACATGCACTGGTGTTTTTCAGTCACACTGGAAAAAAAACGGACCTTTATTGGAACATGTTCATTAAACACAAAAACAAGGAAGTAACTTGACCTGAAACAGCCTGGAAGGAATTCCTGTTGATTCCGCTTGTCTGTCACCTTCTGAGAACACCAGGGAATCGTCCAGGAGTGGGAGAACCAATATATGATGTAGTTATGTCCGTTTGTTTCCTTGTTTTCGAAGAACAGGAAATGACAATCCCTTAAAATGAAAGTGTATTGGTTGGAAAGAGGATTTTTCACACAGAGATGGCTAACCAACTGTGCTGCACCTGCAGACACGCTGAGTTGTGCTTTCAGCCATTTCAAACAGTGTTTTCCATGTATTTCAGATATCAAGCAGTGTTTTCCATGTATTTCAGGTATCAAGCAGTGTTTTCTATGTATTTCAGATATCAATCAGTGTTTTCCATGTATTTCAGGTGTCAAGCAGTGTTTTCCTTGTATTTCAGATATCGTGCAGTGTTTACCATATATTTCTGACATCAAGAGGGACATGGTCATGCTCTACCAAAATATTTAGCTTACGTTTTTTTTTTTCATTTGTCTTTTTTTCACATTTAAAAATGCAGAGGGTCAACGGTTTTTGACTGGCACCTTCCTTTACTGCACAGAAATTTCAAAGAGACTCTAACTTGTGGGCCACATTTTCTGTCTAAATTCCTCCTCTGTGCAGACAAATTAGCCCAGTTTTTGGTCACGGGTAGTTATGTGCGGATTTGTTGTGGTAAGCATTTAGCATGCACTCCAATTTTAATTGTCTGTGAAATGTCTGCTATAGCACAGTAACTTTAAATCTCCAGCCTGCTCAGCGATTAAAGCGATTTGCCAAGTTTTTATTTTTATTTTACTTCATTGTGGACAGATTGGCATCGTTGGCATTCTGTCGAGTGGGGGGCGGGGGGGCAACAGTAGAGCATAGTGCGGACTGCCCACCCAACGCCATCCTCTAGCCACAAACATGCCGTATCTCCACCCGTGAGCCTGGGCATAAAGGAGCCAGCTCTGAATGGAGATTTCGTGAATTCCGGACTGCCTCTCCACAGAAGTGTGGGGCTCCAGCTTTGTGACCCAGGGAGGAGAATCTTTTAATGGTTTCCACAACAACCTTGTAGAACAATCTGGAATCAAAAAGCCAGAAAAGGGAACACTGCCCTTTGTGTCCAGGGGGGAAGAGAATTTGTGGCCCATTATCTAATGCTTGGATATTTTAACCTAACAACTACAGATACCAAGGGACTGTTATAAAGTACACCCTTAAACCAGTTTTGTTCTTGTATACTGCAGTAAAACAGTTGATTTTATGCAGTCAGGTTTTATGATAGTGCTACTCTGTGGACACACTGCATACATTATCACTACATAATAACACATATAAGAGCTGCAGTGTTCACTATGGTGTTTTAAAGGCTTTTACTGGATATGAACATTATAAATCTGAAAAGAGTTTTGTCTGGAAATAAGAGTTTTCTGTGCCGTATGGAATTGGAATGTACTGAAAAATATCCAAATAAAATTATCAGGAACTCATCACTTTATATTAGCAAAAATGCTAATTATTGGTGCACTCATATGTTGTAATGTATTACACTGCAATGCAGTATATCACATATAGTCATATATACACTTCTAAGACTATCATATATTTGTAAAATATTACAAATGGTGTAAAGCATATCAATCATCACTTTTTCAAAACATTACCACACATTTGCAGTATATTACAATATATTTAATTTCTATAAGGGAGCCAGTCGTGCTGTAATCTCAGCCTGCAGTCCGTGTCTTGGGGTAAGGGCCCCTTTCAAATGTCCAATGGCCCTTAGGCCATGACAAAGCAGCACAAAGCAGACCCCTCTGACCGAAGATGGGGGACAGTGGGCACAGATTTATGTCCGCTGGGCTCTGTGGAAGGTCCAGCCGGTCGGTGGCCGGGGGGGGGTAGGAGCTCTTTTAACCCCTCCAGAGCTCTAAATCTTTCCACCGCCATTGACCTCCCAAATCGCCCGGGATTAATGGGGTCAAGTTCGATTGTGCCATCAAAGCTATCCTCTTTCTGCTCGTTTTCACCCTCTCTCTCTCTCTCTCTCTCTCTCTCTCTCTCTCTCTCCTCTCTCTGTCTCTCTCAATTCAGTTCAATTCAATTCAATTCAATTCGCTTTATTGGCATGACAAATTTGTACATTTGTATTGCTAAAGCTTGTAAGGTACAACAATCTATATATATATATTAAAAAAATAAAATAAAATAAAATAAATGCATAATAATAATAATAATAATAATAATATAATTATTATCTCTCTCTGTCTCTCTCTCTCCCCCCCTCGCTCTCTCTCTCTTTATCCCTCTCACTCTCTGTCTCTCTCTCTCTCACTCTCGGTCTCCCTCTCTCTCGCTCTGTCTCCCTCCGTCTCTCTCTGTCTCTCTCTCTCACTCTCTGTCTCTCCTCTCTCTCTCTCTCTCTCTCTCTCTCTTCTCTCTCTCTCTCTCTCTCTCTCCCTCTCGTCTCTCTCTCTGTCTCTCTCTCTCTCTCTCTGTCTCTCTCTCCCCCTCTCTCTCTCTCTCTCTCTCTCTCTCTCTCTCTCTCTCATCTCTCTCTCTCTCTCTCTTGCTCTGTCTCCCTCCGTCTCTCTCTCTGTCCTTCTCTGTTACCCAGTGTTCCCTCCCTCCCTCCCTCCTGCCCTCCCTCAGGGTTGTTGATAAGTGATTTCACGCATGCCACAGCGCGGGCCGTTGTCTTCTGTCGGGCCTGAGGAATGCGATGCACCTCACCGTCCGTGAAACCGAACACAGAGCGGCTCTGTGCGGCCCTTCGCTCGCTGGCGGAGGTCCCGCTGCTTGTCACGCTCACGGTGGAATAATAATATAAATAAATAAGAGAGGGGAGCGTTCCTGCCTGAGGTTGAATTCCCAGTCTCTTCTGCTCTTTTTAACTGCATGTGAAATGGGGGCTTTTTTTTGGGGGGGGGGGGGGTGGGGAGAGTGCATTCACTTCAAAAGTTAAAGATCTTTGTCCTCTTTTTCATTCAGCTTGCTGTAAGTATGTTTTTCACCAAAAATAAGCCATACTCACTTCCAGCAGGGTGGTGGTGTGGGGTAATAGCCTAATTTGACTCTAGGCGTTCAGGTGGCTGCAGGTTTGAATCCTAGTCTGTGCGTTGTTGGGCTACTGGTTCAGCCTGCTTTGAATGGGGCCATTAAACCTAAGGCCTACATTCATTCAACGTTTGGCCTTGACTCCCAGGTGTTAGTTATTTTCTTCACAAAAAATATTTGGCTAGTTTAGCAGTTTCCACTTCAAAAAGGTAACACCTGCGTGCATTTGGAACTCAAAGTTAAGGGCAAAATGTTGATGGAATCCAAGCCACAGTCTGCAGAATACAAAACAACCCAACAGAACCCTCCGCTTTGATGGTGGATTTTACCGAGTTCACTCCACGTTCTTTTTCCATTATTTTTACGGTTACACATTCAGAAAAAATTTTGCAAAAATTGTACCTATAGGGGTACAGTGGCTTGTCATTGGGGCAGTAAATGGACTAAATGGACTGCATTTATTTACAATTGATGCCTCTCATTCGCCAGAGCAGTTAGGGATTAGGTGTCTTGCTCAAGGACACTTCGACACGCCCAGGGCGGGGTTTGAACCGGCAACCCTCCGACTGCCAGACAATCGGTCTTACCTCCTGAGCTATGTCGCCCCGTACCCTCAAAGGTGTGTCCATTGTACCCTTTACTCTTTTGGATTAGTATTCCAAGATAAAAATATGACCCAGTGAGGGAACATCGTACCTTAGAGAACCGAATCGGACCCCTTCCGTACCCCTTTTTTTTCTGACCGTGCCCTGTGCCCGTGCCCTTCGTGCCAGTGGCGGTGGGGCGGGGTGCTCAGACAGCTGCCTCTCTCTCCGGCCCGGGCGCCGGGCTCAGACTTCCTGTCTGGGTTTGGGATGAGGGGACTCAGCCGCCGCCGTCGTCAGACCCCTGGGGTCTCTCGTGCGACGACCAAATAAGGGCAGTCTGCTGCGCGGCCGCCCGGGAGGGAGACGAGGGCACGGCGTTGGCACGGCAACAGACTCGCCGCGTTCGCCGGCTTCGCGGAGCCGCCGGCGCGCCTCCCGCGTTTGCGGATATCAGACGGCCCGCTCGTCCGCGTTCCTCAAACGTCCTCCCGCGCCGTCGCGCCCGAAATGAAACGTACCTGCTCCTCTGGGTCTGCGCCCGCGCTTCAAAAGACCCGAAAAGTAAAAAAAAAAACAACAAACAAAAAAAACAACATTGATAAACAGTTTTCAAAGTTGCGGGCTATTCTTTTGATATTGCTGGAAAAAGGTAACGTCCCCTGATGGTGTACGCAGTTGTCAGTGGTGGCTGGCATTTAAAGGTTATTGTCATATATTTTCATATAAGGAATTGGCAGATGTAATTGTATTTTTCGCATGTCGTTTGAAGGAGCAGCGTGTGTTATGTGAAGTGAGACTAAGATCAAGGGCTGATGTTTTGCTGACAGGGAGTGAGTAGGTGAAAGCCAGCAGTTCATTTAAAGGGCGCATTTCATCTTGTGTCGTTTCGTAAAAGAGAAACTTCGGGCACGTTTCTGGTCTTGGCTTCGTATGAAAGAAGGCATAGACTTGCCATGAAAGGCTTTGCGAGATCAAAATGAGAGCGGCCCACAGCAGCCGAAGGAGATAAGCGCTAAGAGAAGACGTTGGTGAAATAAGTGGAGCTCAGACCGAGCACTTCAAAAGAAATGTCCTTCGTCTGCCAGGGAACGTGAGGTATCGCATATTAGTTCAGACTTATTATTTTATATTTGTGTCTTTAAGCCCAGAGCTCATGGTAAAAATAGTGGCTTCTTATTCTCTGTGATACCCCAGTTGAGCAAAAGCTGGAATCTGGCTGTCTAGAGGAGTGGAAGTCTAGGTTGTGAGTGGTTTTGACATGAACCGACTAGGTTAACCGCAATATAGCTCAGGTTTTACATAGATATAGCATAGATATGTCCTAGTCGACTCGAAAACTTTCCCTTTTCAACCAAATGTAGCTCGGTTTTCACCTGAATGCCTAGACGGCATTTCACTGAATTTCTCGCCGACTAGTGATCTCGCTGGGGAGATCAGTAGCTGTAGATATGGTCCTGTCCCTCACTGACCGACTGACTGACTTATACAGTGACAACAAAGTTAAGATTAGAATTATGAAAAGAAATATTTGTTTTCATAATTTTGGCATTGTCATGGGATGGAAATTGAACAGAAGCAGTAAAAAATAACATAATGTTAGGGAAGTGTTGAGTATAATAAAGAGTTAAACAGGTGGAACTTAAACTTTGTAACAAACCACATTTAGGGTATTTTGTCACAGACCACACTATAAATGTTGTAGATGCTCTCAAAAATGTAGGGAGAAGGACAAAGAAACAAAACTTAAATGCTAGAGATGGCATGAAAAAGCACTGTATCAAAGTGCTTTAATCTGAAATATTAAAAGAAACTAATTAGATTAATCACACAGAAATTAGACTAGAAGCCATAGAGAACCGGTGCAAATTGGTTAAAATGAAATTTCATGCTGATTTTAAAAGGTCTTTCCTCACGCAGTATTACCAGCCAGGATACTGTAGCTCGCCAGGATTTGTGAATGGTTTTAACGATAATGAAACGAACTGAACGCACTCATTGTTTTATAATGTAAATATCATAGCCATTGATTTATGAATGTACAGTAAGCGTGTGTTGGCATGCGTCATGACTCATGAGTAAAGTCCCTGCTCAGCAGAATTAAACCAGCCTGTAAGCTCTGCATCGCTCAGCTGGAAATGTCCACATATGGTCCCATAACATCCACGTTCCACAGAAATAAAAATAAAAAAGATTTTTCTGGATAAATATCAAAATAGATATAAAATAAACGGTGTCAGTTGACAGAAGCAGTGTGGTCAACTTTGCATTTAACTCACCATCTTATCAGTATTAACGGCTATTTCTAAAATAACTGGGATGTCAGTTCTGTGATTTGTCTTGAAAAATCTAAAAAATAAATGGATTAATGCCTAATTTATCATCGAGAAAGAGGGCAAAAGACAGAAAGAAGTTGGTAAAGAAACTGCAGGCTATATATGAGTGTAAAATTGACCCTTTGCTTTGTGATTCTGTTAGAAGAGTCATTCCTTTATAGGCAACAGATGCACTAACCCAGCTGTACCTGAACAGTGTGGTGATCATTGGCCTGTGGGCGACCACCTGCGTTGCCTCTGTGGAGAGGTACAAAAGCGCACGGATTCTGTCTCCCCGAGCGAACTGCACTTTTTCACTGTGAGCTTAGCTCTGTTGCCGGGCGAAGCTTTGTTTGTTGACGAACGTCTCGTTTGCATACCCAATTTCCCTGAATGGATTGCATGCGGCGATCGGGAAAGCATTGCTCATTTGTTGAAAGAAAATAATGGCCTTGGCGGCTGGATGCTGCTGGGATTTATGAATAGGCCCTGATGTGTTCGGCTACAGCGGCAGCATTTACTTTGCAGCTATATATTTGGCTTAGACAATGCCAGCAGGCTATAAGGATTTTGGGGGGAAGGCAGGGGGGATTGGTGTCACTGCACTAATTGCAGATTCAGGAAAGTGACAGTGTATGGCTGTATTTTATATTGGAACACACACACACACACACACACACACACGCACTGAAGCTCGAAGGAGTGACCTGTGTGAAGTGACACACACACGTTTGAATAGCATGTCATCTTGGACCACTCAAGACTAGATGTTGACTCCAGCTCTAGTAAAAGCAACACAAAAAGTAAAAAAAGACAGTGAATATTTAAAAGCCTGTGATTATTTAAATTATTACATTACAGTGTCACTTTTCAACAAAACATGTTAAATAACCTAACCAAAATGTAAAATCATGTGAAACAATAGTTTTGTTCTGCATATTGTGTTCTGAAATAAGGCAGTGTTTCTCAGTCAGGGATTCGCACTGGTGTCTGAAGGGTTACAGTGTTTGAAATGATTTGACCCAGATCCCACTCAAAGCGCCGTTTATACTTGTGCAGACTGTTGGAAGAAGGCGAGCTCTCTGCGGTGTGTAGAAAGCAGGCGCGGCCTGTCCCCCCCCCCCCCCCCCCCCCCCCCCCCCCCCCGCCCGTGTACGTGTGGCCCTCACAGCTCTTTGCTTTCGAGGCTGACTCTCCCTCTTAATTCACCCCCGGGGGGCCCCGGGCTGCATCGGGAGCCGCGCCCACGCTTGTAACGGAAATTAAAAACGGGATGTTCGCCGTCGGTGAGACATTCTTTTATCGGAGCCGACGTGCTGGGACACCCACGAAACCACACAGACGGTGAGGCGGGTTGGGGGGGGGGCTGTAGACGACTTCCCGTCGAAACCGCCGTCGACTTGCGGGACGGGCCGCGCTAACAAACCGGAATCTCCTCATAATTACTGTTCCCCCCCCCCCCCCCCCCCCCCCCCCCCCGAGACGCGGCGGGAAGCGCGAGCGGCGAATCGCGCTCGCCTCGTCGGGTCGTGATTCTGAAACCCGGAGGCGGGCCTGCTGCGTAAAAGGTGCTTTGTCTGAACGCTCCACGCCTTTTAATTCAAGCCAGTGTTTGCCTTTTCAGGAGCCCGGGGCTTAATACGAATGTTTACATCCATATTGTGGCGTATAATTTATTTTGAGCTCTCCGGCTTCTCCAGCCGTACGTATAGACCACACAGCCTGGGAGGCTGGCACCATAGATGGTAGCGGAACGGCGCCGTGTGCATAGTGTGATTGAGGAGAGGCCGTTTGCCATCGTATTTTAATGTCTCCTTGGCCTTGTTTGATTAAAACACCGCCATTGACAGCACTCTAGAATGGGCATGGATAGCTTCTGCCCTTCAGAGAGATCTTGTCAAGACTACTTGAACAAGAGTTTGAATTCACTAACATATTTTTGCTTAAAAAAACATGAACAGTTTTTTTTTTTTTTTTTTTACCACTCTGGCTCGTGTTAGCCAGTCATCATCTGCGTCTTTTATCAGATCGCCTTACGGAAATGGAATATACCAAAAATATATTGACTTAAAATATTAACTAGATGTTGCAACACTTAATAATATTTCATTTATTTCAATATATCACCCTGCTCTGAAATGTATTAATTACACCTATTAATATATTGCAGTATACTACTTCCCAAAGGGCATTTTGCATGAGCCAGATCCAAAAAAATAGAAATAAATCCACTGTTCACCAGAGTGATCTGTATTGGCCGGACATTTATTTAACAGTTGTACAGTACAGTTGAGATGGAAGGCAGGGGTTGGTGGGGGACTGAGATGGGATTATGTCTTCAATTTGTCCTGAGCAGGGAGCAGCAGCAGCAGCAGCAGCAGCCTTCACGACTGAGAGATCACACGCGACACGTGTTCACCTGCATCGCTAGCTCCGTCTGCCCCCCCCCCCACCCCCCCCCGCACCCCCCGACCCCCCCCACCCCGCGCGCTCTGTTCCTGGGAGCCGAAGGGACGGCCAGGCAAACAGGCTCTCTGTTTGTTCTCAGGAACCAAGCGGAACATGCCGGCACAGAGGGAGGGAGGGAGAGAGAGGGAGGGAGGGAGGGAGGGAGTTAGGGAGGGAGGAAAAGAGGGGGCAACCTCTCTGTTCCACCTGACTTCCCAACTTGCGGGTCCTTAAGAGGGAGATCAGCTCTGTCCTCTGTGGTTACGGAAAACCTGTGATCTTCTGTCTGGAAAAAAAATGGCGCAGGCCTGGTTTTGTCTACGAATTCTGATCTTCCTTTCTTCCCCATGAGATAACCCTCATGAGCTGATCTGATCTTATGGTACCATCACATGATTATGTTGACTTAACAGATCCTTGGAAAGAGATATATCTACTTCCTGGTATATATGGACCATTTGGGCTATGCCACTTTTTATTGTCTGCTGGTGTTGCACTGGTTGTTGTGAGGTTCCGGAAAGTTCTGAGGAGCCTTAACGCTGCCTCCTCTCATCAAAACCATGCTGACAGGACCCGTTAGGGCCCAAAACGTCCGGTTTTGAAAGCAGGCCAAACGATACTCCGCCTCTCTCCCCTGCCGACTTTTAGCATCCTCAGTTCCTGTCCTTATATCTGTGCAGAGATAGAGATAGATGCTTTTGAGCGATCGCTGCGGCTTTATCTGTTCACAGCTCGCTGATATGAGGGGGATGTTTATCTGAGTAGGCAAGAACTCAACTGTCTGCCAAGTGAAGTCAGACCTTGGTCCTGGAGTGTACTCCTGTTACACGTTCTCCATAGCTTTTTTCTCTTATTTTAGCACAGGGGCTTTTTAGCATTTCTTAATAGCGTTGCGTGTTGTAGTGTGGCAGCCCAGCACTCCTTCTTGTGAGCTTCCATTGTGTCTGGGCTCTTGTTCCCTCGCGGGTGTGACTCTCCCAGCATTCCACCGAAATCAAAGTAAAGCGCTCTGAGCGGCGGTTGGGGTCAGATTAAACAACGAGAACATAGTGTTGAACAGGTGCGGAGGTGCCACACGTCCGCACACTCGCCCTCTCTCTCTTTCCCTCTGACTCTCTCCTCTCTCTCTCTCTCTCTCTCTTTCCCTCTGACTCTCCTCTCTCTCTCTCTCTCTCTCTCTTTCCCTCTGACTCTCCCCTCGCCCTCTCTCTCTCTCTCTCTCTCTCTCCTCTCTTTCTCTCTCTCTCTCTCTCTCACACACACACACACACACACACACACACACACAAAGGGAATGAAACACCTCGGGCATGCTGTGTGGGAGAGCACATGGGCCGGTATCCATTCATGAAAGGGAAGACCCCCGAGTGCAGCCAGCGGAGCGGTCAGGCTAGACGTGGAGAGTTTACTGACTGTGACAACTGTGGGGAAGGGTGTGTGTGTGTGTGTGTGTGTGTGTGTGCTTGTGTGTGTGTGTACGTGCGTGTGATTGTGTGTGAGTATGTGCGTATGTGCGTATGTGTGTGTGTGTGTGTGTGTGTGTGTGTGTGTGTGTGGGCGTGCGTGCGTGCATGCGTGTGGTGGAGTGGCTGCCATCCTCAGTAGTGGCGCCAAACACAAACAGACTCAGTGCCGAGAAACCCTGAGAACACCCGACCCCCCCCCCCCCCCGCCCGCCCATTATCATGTCTCCCCTCATTCATAAACATGCCAGGGGTTTATTCAGGTTTCACACACCCTGAGTCACCTGTAATGCTATCGTGTGTCCCGCTTACTCTCCCTCTCAGACTGTAAATACAGTTCTTTCTTCCACGGTCTGACACTGTTTACCTTTCTGTACAATACCGGGTCAGTCCTCCGGTCAGAAAGATGTGTTTCAGTTTGTGCGTTTGGTGTGTGTGTGTGTACACCTTTTTTTTCTCGCTGACTGTGTGTGTGTGTGTGTGTGTGGGGGTGTGTTTGTGCATCTGTGAAAGTTTGTGTGTTTCTCTCTCCCTCTGTGTGTGTGTTGTGTATGTCTTTGTGCACCTGTGAATGTGTGTGTTTGTGTATAAGTGCATCTGTGAACGTGTGTGTTTTTCTTTCACTCTGTGTGTGTGTGTGTGTGTGTTTGTATGTGTGTCTTTGTACACCTGTGAATGTGTGTGTTTGTGTGTGTATGTGCATCTGTGAAAGTGTGTGTGTTTTTCTTTCACTCTGTGTGTGTGTTTGTGTGTGAACATGTGGTCAGAACATAACGGGCAGTGAAGCCCTCCAGGAATATTGAGCTCCTGCTTTGAATTGAAACTTCAAAGCGGATTGTGGAAATAATGCAGATAAGAACTAGAGCCTTGACTCTTAATTAGAAAAGAGCCAATTAGACCTCACGGCCATTTATATCTGCAGAATCGGGGCTTGTGTCCAGTCCTACTCAGTGAAAAACTGGGAGGGTCTGCGTGTGATGTTCTCTTATATAAAAACAGCCTTTGTTTCCAGGTGAGAGGTATCATTGTAATAGAAGTCCGGAGCGATTTTGCTAAGACTCCCTTGAATCGATGCTGCTTGCCTCCGCACTAAGAGTAATCATACAAACCGCGTGAATTTTTAGAAAAGTGGAAGGCTTTTTTTCGGAATGGGAATTTTAATTTAAGACAATGCTTTCCGGGTTTAGCCGTTAAGCTACAGCATGCTACTGTATGTCTAGCTCGGAGGGTTCCCGGTTCGATCCCCCCTGCCCTGGGCATGTCGAAGTGTCCCTGAGCCAGACACCTAACCCCTAATGCTCTGGTTAATGTGAGGCATAACTGTAAAGTGCGCTTTGGATAAAAGCGCTAGCCTTATAAATGCAGTCCATTTACCATTTACCGTCCATCTGGCATCTTTCTAGTCTTGGTTACCAGTGCACTCGCTTTGCTGCCAAAGAATACTGAAAAAAAGCTCTCATGTGACCCCAGACCAGTGTGCTAAGGCCTAACATTTTACACAGTGTGGTAACGCGCTTCTGTTCTGTGTGCAGGAGGCAACAAGCTGAAGAACCAGTTCTTCCGCCTGAACTGGGCCTGGATCTCCCTGGAGAGGGAGTACTACACGGTGGACGAGGACTCCAAGTTCCTGGAGGTGGTGCTGAGGCGCAGGGGCTACCTGGGGGAGACCTCCTTCGTCAGTGAGTGGAAAACTCTCCCTCTCTCTCTCTCTCTCGTGCTTTCATCTTTCGAGTTTAAATTCCCAGTTCCTGTGCATCCACTGGTCATAAGGACCAGCACTGGTCAAACTGCGTGAATATCCTCCTGAGAAATTTAAGTATTTAATTATTTTAATGCAGTATTTACATTATTTGACAAAATACAAATGTCTTGTATAACAAAAAAAAAAAAAACATGTTGCAGTCAAAATGTCCCTTATGTTGTAGGTTCCAGCATAGTAGAATATATGGTTCTTGGGATTAAGACCAGAGACCAGAGATCATATCATGACACGAAATGAATTGCTGGGTCATACAGTATTTATAGAACTTGGATTCAATGAAAACTTAACATTTAAATAAAAGGATCTTTTTTCTGTATAACCAGATACATTTTTTTTCGTAGTGAGTTCATATTGCCAATTTCTCAACCAGCCTGAAAAAACTTTGTAAGTGTAGGTTAAATTATACAAGCACTTTCCAACCCAATGTTAAGGCTGCCTGTTGATCAAATCCAGGCTTAGGTGCTAATGTTTACTACAACTTGTATATTTAGCAGGTGAAGTTCTACAGAAACAATTCTCCTCACGTGCTAATCTGACTTCTGAATCAGTTGTTTACCGCATCACTGGGATGCCTTTGCCCATAAAAAAAGAACATCTGCCATCTCCACTTTAACAGGTCACAGTGATCCAAGAGTACTGAACTGAAATGTTTTTTATCCCCTTGAAGAGTAGTTTTTTTAAATGTTTTTTTTTCTTCTTCAAAATACTTCTAGAAGTCAGCATTCCATAACTCCACTGCTCTCGCTTACCAGTAGTGATTGTTACATCAGCATTAGAATGTTCAGTTTAGAACATTCTAATCACGTATGTGTGATCTTAGCCCTTAAAGGGTTAATTTTGTCCAGCTCCCAGATTGTTAGTGAAGGAAGATTTTAAGTGGTTCCCATGGTGCATCTCTTGACTGATTGTTTGTTTGCTTTCTTTTTATCTTCTGTAGCCATTTTAGCACACTGAAGGGAAAAATAACCACTGTTTGATCAATACTTTCAATTAAGTTTGAGTTGCTACAAAATTCAAGCCTTGTTTTTTTTTTTTCAAATATATTTTGCCCCATGCGCAGTTCACTAAGTTCAGAGGACACCAGAAGGTACAAAAGCTGTAATTGTACAATTTACAATTTAGACAGCGCCAGCTGTAGCATTTTGGTGGCCCTAAACAGGAATGAACCCAGGGGGACTCAACATAACCAGAGGGGGGACATTGTGTGATAGTGAAAGCAATCACAAATCTGGCATCAAAAAAAGCAATTTGCTCCCTGTGAATACTGGAAATTAAAATGCATTTCAAAATAAATTTACAAAATGATATTGTAAACCTAAATTGTGTAGCCCACAGATGGGTTTGGCCCAAACTGGAGGCGTGCAGTGTCTGATGACTGTTTCCAGCTCTGAACTTGGACAGTTCGCTAACACTTCAAGTGCCAAAGCAGCTTACTTTACAGAAGGTGCGTTTTCCTGGCCACCACATAGAGAAGCAATGCGCCAATCAAACGAGTGGCTTTGTGGACCTGGACAAGAGCTGCGGAACAGAGGGGGCGAAAAAAGCGGCTCTTGCATTCATTTTGAAATGAGTTCATTTCGGAATTCAGCCAACGTTTATCAGGACGGCCTTGTCGTCTCAACCTGTTTTCTCCGAAGGCTTTTGTTTGGCAGGCCATCTGGTTTGCCCCCAGTGCAAACCGTGGAGCGTGCACTGCTCTGCGGGGGGGGGGGGGGTTCAGTGACTGGGGTTAAAGGTCACGCAGCAGGTGCCTCTGGAGCAGTGTATGGTCCCGAGTGTGCATTTGGACGGACTTCCTCCTGTCTGTGTCCTGCATCAATCACCTGGCAGGTGTGGGGGTTGGGGGTAACTATTCCCCCCCCCACTCCACCCCACCCCCACCCCACCCCAGGGGCAGTCCAGATTTTTGTTGACACGCGAAGCCTTTGTTTGTTCAGCTTTAAGGAGAACCTCCATCCAGCTGTAACTCACAGAGCCCAAATTCGCTGCACAGAGACCTAGGTGGGAGCGGCCCTCGGTGAGGTCACACAGACCCTGATCTTCAACCAATCACCTGAGGGTGATGTTAGAAGATGTTGAGCTCCTGCATGGAAATATAACTGTAGCTGGGAGGGGGCGTTCCGTGTTGATGTAGGGGACAAGTTACCGCATGATGACGGTAACTGTAGTGATAATGAATAGTCATCACTTTTTATTCCTTTCCAGAGACAGAGCAGGGTATCTCCCCGTCTACACCTCAGAGCACCTGATCCGTTAGGCCAAAGTTAGGCGACTTTACACTCACCCCACTGGCCAGAGAGCTGGTCTTGTGTTTTTTTTGGGGGTGGGGCGGTGGGGGGGGGGGGGGGGGGGGGGGGGGGGAGGAGCTGCTTGTTTATAACATGCAGGCTGTACAGAGGTGTGAAAGCTCTCCTTTGCTTACTTCCTGTGGAACACCTGGTACCCCTTAACGAGACGTGAGAGGCGGAGACTCAGTCGTACCTTCAGGAGTGTGTTCTGGCCCCGGGGGGCCGTGCTAACCTGTTGTTGTGGAGCGTGTCTCAGGACTTGGCTCCGGGTGCGAGGCGCGGTCCTGCCATAATTAAAATGAACGAGGCCCTTTCTCCTCTGGCGACAGGGGGATGATTCACCTGTCAGGGACCAGAGCCGGTCACCAGCCCCCGCCATCAATCACCTCGTTAACATTATTGACCCCCCCTCCCCTCTCCCTTTCCCTGGAGACCAAGCGACAGAGCGTTCCAACCGCCAATCTCTCCCATGAGTCTGAGGGCTCCTTACACCCCCCCTACGGGGAAAATAAGAAGATCCTTTTGGGAATGTTTACATTCACAGTCTTACTGTCGTGCAGTATCATGACCTTGCGGTGTTTGCTTACCATGTGAATCGCTCTTGTGCAAGTCCCTTTGGCTAAAAGTGTCTGCCAAATGACTCCAATTGTAAACTGTAAGGACCTAAAAATAATATGGCTGCAGAGCCAAAGAAGGTTGTTCCGTACTGTGCTTGGGGCAAGATGAATTTAGCACAATTTTTTTTCGGTTAAAAAAGGGCATCCAAAGGGTAAATCCATAGTTATATATAAAAATGCATTGGAAGTGCACCTCTGTTCACCTTCTGCACCAGTAGTTATGCGTTCCTACAGAGAGGTGAGGATGGAGAAAAAGCGAAGTTATGAACAAAGGCAAGCTCCTGGGGAGCGGTCTGTGCCCCACCTCCCCCACCCCTCGTCTACCTGAGATGATGAAAGAGCTCCGGGGCGGGGCCACGTAACCGGGTAACCCCAGGACGTTCCCCTGGCACAGCCCCACACAGGAGCCGCAATCAGAAACCTGCCGATGGAAACTGCACTCCTCGGCTCCGCCGGCCGCCATTCCGGCTCAAAAATGCTTCAGACCCTGGAGCGTCAGAACTAAAAGCCTGATTCCCCCATGGTGTGATGCGTGCCATGGAAGGGAAAAAAAATTCTTTTTCCCCACACAAAGCTCCTCTTTCCACATTTCTCACCTTTCTCTATCCTGTTTTTTTTTTAATCACTTTTTTATATTCGCTATGGGAGTGCGGTACAGTCCTTGCATGTGAAAGCTTTGCAGAATTAATTTTAATCTTGTCCACAATCCACAGCATTTGTACCTTCAGCCCTGGGAGCTGCACCGTTCTTTGTGCCAAAGGACCGAGATCTGTGCCGAAGTTCGGAGCCTCAGTTTGGTTTTGGTTAATTAGTTTATTTGTTTTTTGTGGGTGGAGTGGGGGGGGGGGGGGGGTCATGCCACCTCAGAGATAGCATGGGGGCAGGGGCAGGCAATGTTTTATTAATTGGGAACGCTTCCTGCTGTGTGGCATGGCGCTATCAAATGGGCGAACGGGAGGCGAGTTTCTGTGCCACCCAGCTGCTGGCACGGCAGGCTTGGCGGAAGGACTCGTGCCAGGGTGCCCCCCCCCACCCCCTCCACCCACGCCCCCCCTCTGGACTGCGATCACAAAGAGGTTGGGGGCAGCATGCAGAGTGGGGCACCCTGACCGTAGGGGGGTGAGGGGGGTGAGGCTCTCAGGGCAGACAAGAAGCCTTGTGATGTCACACCTGTAGATGTTAGGCCTCTCTGTGGGTGGTGTTGCTGTGGTAACGCTACATTTATTTATTTATTTATTTATTTATTTTCATTCATTCATTTATTTATTTATTTATTTATTATTCCCATCCAGCACCCCTCGTTGCAGGACCAGTTTATTAGCAACTTCTTATAATTATTATTAATACTCATATATTCATTCACATATTTATTTATACAGCAGGTCCTGTGTGATTATAGTGCATTCTGCACAAAAGCGTTTGATGACATTGGACAGCTGTAGACTCAGAGCTGCTGATAATCCCTGCTGGTAACTGGAAATCCTTTTTTAATGAAGTTTCATATTGTGCGGCCATTATTTTGATCTTCTGGAACAATGACAGTGTGAGAAATTTTTAGAAGGAAATACCCCCCCCCCCCCCTCTATCTCCACCTCCCGCCTTGTCATGATTTGAGTAAAAGCATAACGGTGTTTTTTCTTTCTCCCCTTCTGTTCACTCTACCCCCCCTTCCCCCAGGCATTGGCACCAAAGACGGCACAGCTGAGAAGGACAAGGACTTCCGGGGCAAGTCGCAGAAGCAGGTCCAGTTCAACCCGGGCCAGACCACCGCCACCTGGAAGGTGCGGATTCTGCCGGACAGCGAGTTCGAGCAGTCCGAAACCTTCCAGATCGTTCTGTCCGAACCCGTCATGGGGGCGCTGGAGTTCCCCGAGGCGGCCACCGTGGAGATTCTGGACCCTTCTGACGGTCAGTGTCCCTCTAATGTCAGTCCTTTTCAAAATGTGACAGTTCAATGATTCCCCACGTGATCAACCTACAACTGCTCAGTCATCAAGACTAGAGGTGGCTACACGCTAGCCCTGAGGCTATGAATATTTTCTGTTTATCTTTTCGAGCACAGGCAGTGACATGTTAGAGCAGACATAAATACAGTAGCAGCGTGCATTCCAAGTAGGTAATCGTGTCAATGCGTCCACCGACGCTGCATCGTCCAGAACTGAGAATATGGGCCTGGATCAAAGTTTACCGTTGAGGAATTCCAGCTTCCCAATAATCAGCGTGTCAGTGATGACGGATGTTGGAAGTCCACTAACCTTGGCCCCAGCGCTCCAGATGGAAGCCAGGCGGCCCCGAGTGGGCGGAGCCTGCGCTGAGTCACTCCGTCCGCGGCCTGCCGCCTGCACGGCCAGAACGCTGTTTTTGCGAACCGCCCCGCTCCCCCAGGGGGCAAAACGAGAGTTCCTTAAAGCTGGTCTTGCGAGTAGGAGGCTTCTTGGAGCGGTTACCGAAGATTAAAAAAAAAATTTTTTAAAAAAATCTCTCTCTTCTCAGCCTGCGTCTCCAGCTCCTGTGTGTCAGGCTTTTACTGCGGCTGTTCTCTTATTCTCTTTCAGGCTGTCTTTTAAAGGGCGGCAAATAAGATTATCTTGCAGCAGGCCGAGGCTCTCCGGCCAGCAGCAGGTGCTTTATTACAGAGCTGAAAGAACACGGATAATGCAGGCCTGCTCCCAGCCAGCGCGTGTGTGTGTGTGTGTGTGCGTGTGTGTGTGTGTGTTCATGTGCGTGTTCATGTGCGTGTGTGTGTGTGCGCGTGTGTGTGCGTGTTCATGTGCATGTATGTGTGTGTGTGTGTGCGTGCCCTGGTTTATCCAGACCTGCGCATCTGAATGGGGGTGCGAAACCAGAACTGGACAGAAAGCTCAGGGCTTCAGTTAGATTTTCTGTGGGTCAGGTACTCAGATGAATTATGGGACAGAACCAGAACCCTTCTGCGCTGGAGGGGGTGCTCTAACCTGCGTAACACCCCACTAACGTCGGTGCCAGGCAGAGTTTGGTAGCCAGGCAACGGAAGCATTTCTTCTTTAGCTTGGGCAAATAAGCATGTACAAGCGTAAGCATGTTTTTTAAATTCAGCATTGAAACAGAGTAAAACATCACAAAACTGCAGTTAGCAGCGTGATTGTTTGAAACGGAAGGTTAAGTAAACAAAAAATACAAATCCCTGGCTTGTACTATAAGCCCATGGTGGGATGAATATTTCTCAAACTGTGATTCCCTCTACCCCTCCCACTTTAAATCATCTTTGTTTTCGTGAGAAAGCTGTCGGAGGCTGTTTTAATTATCCTGTCGGCCAATTCAGCAAATTAAGAGGTATGGACGGGAGTGTTTGTTTACTGAAAGCAGGGGCCCCTGTGGTAATATAAAATCGACTGGGACTTTCACCGCTATCTCGCTAATGGATGTGTAAGTGGAGGGGTTTTTTGTGTGGGTGCTGTGTTAAAGTGGACTAAAGTGGACTTCTCCTGAATCAGTTAGATTAATTATCCTTAACTTCTACTCAAAACTTAAGTTGTGTGCTTCAGACTGCTCCTGTGGCTCACACGTACAGGCACCTTTCTGAACTGTATTTTTGGCGCATCCATGTTGACTGTTTTTTTTAACATTTTTTAATTCATTTTGTGTATTTACAAAGCAGTTTTTTAAGCAGAAAATAAGACACTCAGAGCACATTTTTGAATCCTGGCTCTTTAAAGCATACTGACGCTTGTAACATTCTGTCAGCTGTGGTTGAGATCCGGTGATGCAAACCAGTACCTTTCGGCCTTATCCAGATAGGGAAACGGACAGTGAAATTGTCAGAGTCTACACGTATGCGCAATGTACGTGTAGAGTGGGAGCGTCCAATCAAAACCCAGCTGATGGATGTTACGCAGACGCACAGGCTCTGCGGTTTTGACAGACACCAGAAAGGAGGGGTCGGTTTGTCGGGCGCCTCGTTCTCAGTGGCGAGGCAGTTTCGGTTGGAGAAAACGTGCACAGCAACGGGCGACGACACTCCCTTATCGCCCCCCACAGGGTTGCGATTGATATTTTGGGGCTCCCAGTGCTCGCGGCTAGGTGATTGCTAAGGAAACGATAATGATGATAGATGCTGGGAAAGATGCTGGGAAAGCTTCTGCCACCTCATTGGTTTTGCCCCGCCATCTCACAGAAAGTGGGATCCGGACGGTTTGAGCTTGCCTGTGTTTTGTTTTTCGAGACGGGAGATAAGATGTACCCCTTGTGCGTGGTTCCTGAAATATCGCCGACAGATTTGCTTACTTAAGCTAAATCGCGCCAAGCTGAAAATAGCCCTGCTTAGGAAAAAAAAAAAAAGATGAATTGCTTTAACACATTTCTCCTTGTAAAAAAAACATAGAAAACAAACCTACTGTATAAGTACATGCCCTGCATATTTTGGAAGATTACTTTTAGATTTATTGTTTTCTTAATGTATTTCTGTGGTATTTTCTTCGAAACATCTGCAGCGAGGATGTGCATGGCTGTATGTGACGCTTCTGGCTCTAGTACCGGGTTGAAGTAACGATTTTCCACCCAGCACAGCTTCAACTAGGAGTCAGTTGCGCTTTCTGATGTCTGATGAAGTCCCTCAGAGGATCCTGGGAGCTCCGTTGCCCAGTGAGGAAAGACTACGTCTCGTCAGAACCTCCGAGATCAAAAGGCGTGCTTCTCTTTTCCCCCTTTTTCTCACTGACGGCTAGCCGCCGCTGCCTCGGCGTCTGATGTCAGCTTTCGCACGCTCAGTGGCTGAGCGCATTTTCATAAGCTGGAGAAAAGGCCCTTGGATGGAATCGCAGATAATGAACGAGCGAGAAGAGAAGGGAACTAGGATAGACAGAGCCGAGCTTAGCCGCGTCTTATTGGTCCCGTTGCGTCCACTGTTCAGTCGCCTTTGCTGTTCACTTTGTTTCAGATGTCATTAAGCTCTCGCAGTTCTGTCCCTTCGTAGGTTGGATAGATTGGCCCACTTATAAAACTCTCTAAGAATCTGTTGTATCTCCCATAGCGGGGTTACTCAAGTCTGGCTCTCGATGCCAGTAGAACTTGTGGTTTTCATTGTTCCCCTCTACTCAGGACTAATCCTGGAACACAACTCTCTCACCACAACCCTCCACTGAGAAATATACACTCCAGACATTTCAAATGAGAAATGGGCCAAATAGCTGCCTGAAATACTTCAGCACTTTAAGATTCCTACAGAATACTGACGGTGTTCAATGAACATCTTTTTTTCTAAACAATTAAGAGCAAATTAAGCGTTTACATGACCGTACATTTCGGTCAGTAAGGTGAGTTAAATCTCTGGCCAATCATTGGTATTAATCAATCAATTAACTATCCGGCAGAAAAAAGGCGGCAGTACTACTGGCCTGGAGGGCCAGATTTGAGTATTCCTGTTCTGTACTGATACCAGAATTCTCCTACTTGCTGTTGTCCAAACATTGCATAACCCAGTATAGAAGCCTGAAACTCTCTATATGGTCTCTGGGGGTTGGGTGAAATGAATAAGCAGTACTGGAAGCCCCATTGGCTGTAACTCGGCGCATTTGCGAGCTGCAGTTCAGAGGGTAACATGGCGGCCTGGCCTCCTCCTTCCCCCCGCAGAGTCCACCGTCTTCATCCCCTCGGCCGCCTACGCCGTGGAGGAGGACGTCGGAGAGCTGCTGATCCCCGTCCGCAGGAGCGGGGACGTCAGCCAGGAGCTCATGGTCATCTGCTACACCCAGCAAGGTAACCACGGCAACAACCCTTCCACCAACCGGCGCGCTAAACCAAAAGCGGCTGATTACAATTAACACCTCATCTGGGCCCCAGGATCTGAATCGGTTGCTGATTGTGAGCAAACCCTCCATTAGAGTGTACCGGTTTGTAGTAAAAATGCAAGCAATCTGCACAAACCCAGGTTGGATTCAAAGGGAGGTAATGAGCACTACATCCGCGGGCTGAGATTATGGTTATCAGCAATCACACGTAGACGGAGTTTGTGTTTTTGGGAGAAAAAGGGAAGTAATCACAGACCGCAAAGCTGTAATGCCGGCATGTGGTCCATTCCATTTACTCTGATATTTAAGCATTTAGTAGATACTCATCCAGAACAACCTGCAAGACACATACAAATCAGTTCGGCCCCCTCCCTCCCCTAGGCACACCCTCTTAACCCCCTCAGCACCCCTCACACCCCCCCCAGCACCCCCCTTACCCCCCCCCCCCCCCCCCCCCCCCCGAACCCCCCAGCAGAAATCTTCATGTCGGTGTTACCACCCTTCTCAACTCCGCCTCTGTCCGTAGTCACGGCGACGGGCACCATCCCCAGCACGGTGCTCTCCTACTCGGACTACATCTCCCGGGCGGAGGAGCACACCAGCGTGCTGCGCTTCGACAAGGACGAGGCGGAGAAGCCCTGCCGCGTGGTCGTCATCGACGACTCGCTGTACGAGCCCGAGGAGAGCTTCAACGTCACCCTCAGCATGCCCATGGGGGGCCGGCTGGGGCAGGAGTTCCCCTCCGCCCGGATCACCATCCTGCCCGACCTGGACGACGGTAAGGGCCCGAACTCAACGCTCACGCCACACCCTCCACTGAGAATGTACACTCCAGACGTGTCAAATGAGAAATGGGCCAAATGACTACCTGAAATACGTCAACACTTTAAGATTCCTAGAGTGGAAAACGGTCAGTATTCTGTAAGAATTCAGGAAAAACGAAGCGTTGACATGACTGTACATTTCAGTCAGTAAGGTGCTGTGCTGAAAATTCTCCGGGAACAGCAGGAGTGTTTTCTAAAGAGCTACAGTGTTTCTGTATGTGTGTTTGACACAGAGCTACAGTATTCCATATTTTGTGTTTGACACAGAGCTACAGTATTCCATATTGTGTGTTTGACACAGAGCTACAGTATTCTGTATGTGTGTTTGACACAGAGCTACAGTATTCTGTATGTGTGTTTGACACAGAGCTACAGTATTCCGTATGTGTGTTTGACACAGGGCTACAGTATTTCGCATATGTTTACAGATGCAGTATTCCACTCCTTTTTGTTTAAATCCTGTATTCCAACTTCAAAATAGACCAGCCTGTCATTGGCAGAGCATTGACTATGTGGAGAAGAATATCTGTGATTTGTTGTCTTCCTTTCAAGTATTAGCAGCGCTTTTTCACACCACTGTTGTGTGACTCTGGGGTAAACTGCCTGCAGGTTGGATGCTCTGAAATGAGGGCTTTTTCTGTGCTGTCTGTCTGGGATATGAGTGGAACTGACAGTAGGCTTTGCTGTCCTCAGTTCATCAAGTGTGGAAGCAAAGAAAAAAGGATCTTATTCCCCATACGAGTCATTATTTTACTGCCAGAAAGCATTGCTTTTCCCATTTGCTTTGGCAGGATTTTACTGCGTTTTACCCGAGCAAGAACAAACAGTGCAGATGTATCAAACCTTCCCTTCCCTGGTAATAGTCAGTGTTTGCACTAACACACCAGCATATCCTGCCGGAACAAAAACGTGTTTATTATGATTGTATCTTAGCCGTTTAGCCTGCAGTGTGCACAGGTGAGTGTGTAATTCTGGTCGGAGACTCACTGGGATTAGAGGAACACTGGGCCTCATTGGGGTCATGGAGATGGTGTGTGTGATAATCCAGGCAGCTGATTTCAGCGTGCACCCCTGGAGGGGCCCTTATTTCTCATCTCGAGCTCAGACACGGGACAGCGTCCTTACTCCCCCCCCCCCCCCGACAATCCAGCCTTGCACCTCCTCCTCGGTGCACCCCCCCCCCCCCCCCCCCCCCCCAACCACCATTAGAGCAGAGCATGCTGGGATACGTCCTCCCACCGCACAGGCAGGTTATGGAGCCGATGGAAATGGCGAACGCATCGCCGCTGAAGCTTTTCAAGGGTCAGGCAACAATCAAGCGCGTCGCTCGCGAAATCACTTCACATAATTGCCGCGGTTCTTAACTGGAGTTTTGCATCCATTAACCTTTACGCACGGCTGAAGTTTTGAGTCATTCTTCACTAAACAAAACGCGCGCGCGTTACAGGAAGCGGCTGATTGATGTGGGGAATTAAAAGAGGGTGAGCTGAGGCTCTCGTTCCCCAGCCTGATTGTGATGAAGTCATAATGAACATTTAAAACAGCGCGAGGCTGTTAAATGAGAGGTTTGGAATTAGGTGAAGCCAGTTTAATAATGGAAACACTGATTTTTTTTGCTGGGCCCAGATTCACACTCGCTGCCGGGTCTCTCCGACCCTCCCAGAAAAGACGAGAAGCGGCTGTTTTCGGGGCGTAGAGTCGGGTTTCTGCGAATCCTCGTTTCCAGACACAGATCGAGAGAGATTTTGCAGAGTGAAAAAAAAAAAAAAAGCCTCTCTGACGAGCAACTCCCCGCATACCGCGCATATCTGCGGACCAGTCCCCCTCGCGCGCCCACTGTCCGCCAATCCCGCGCATCCCGCGCATCCCACGAGTCCCGCGCAGGAGCAGCGGACGGCCCTGCTCGGCCGAGGAGCGGTATCTACGCTGGGCCGCGCGTGGCGCGCTGCTTGTGTCCTTCCGCCGCGCTGCCGCGGATTAGACCCACTTCAAAGGGCGCTGACCGTTTGGCGGGTGGGCTCGGGAACAAGACGTTCTGTGTCGCTCCTCAGCTTCTGATTTTTCTTTCCGTTCCGTGTTTTTATTTAATTTTTTTTTTTTTTTTTTTTACCAGACAAAGCTTCTAGCTTTTTTCGGACGAACGGTTCCTTTGTTTATTGAACGAGTATTTTCTCTCTCCCTTTTTTTTTTTGACTGATTTGGAACTGGATGCTGTGCTCGTGGAGTCGCCGTGGGGCGTTGTGTCTGAGGCTGTGCGTGTGCTTCTCTAACGGAGCGTGCTAACGGCACGCACATCCGGGCAGGCGCCGGACCGAGCAGCGCTCGAAAGCCGCGATGCGTCACACAGCGGTCCGCACACGCTGTGTTTCTAATGCGCCAAAGCGAGTGAGGGTTCTGGTGCAGGTTTAGGTCTGAATAGTGTTCACTGTGTGAACTAAACTGTGTTCCTGGCTAGAAATAGCTGTACAAAATAAGTATTGTACCTCACTGAGCCTGTGTTTAGCAGTTGTCTATGGCCATGAAATGCACTTTTTGTACGTCACTTTGGATAAAAGCGTCTGCCAAATAAATGTAATGTAATGTAATGTAATGGTACACAGACCCTTCCCAGACAAAAAAAGGAGCCTGGTCCGTGTGTTTGAAAGGTCACTCACTTCGGCATACTTCTCTCAGGCCCTCACCCACCCACGAGCCGGTGGCTGTGTGCGCAGGCCACGCTGTGCTACAGGAGATCTGGCATCTGGGTGAGGTGGGTGAGGTGAGTTCCCCCTCGTCACTGTAAAGCACTTTGAGCGTTCGGAAGTTCGGAAAAGTGCCGTATAAATGCAACGAATGAATAATTAACCTGCAGGAGGTGAGCCGTGCCTCGCTCTGCTCATGACAGGAAGCCTGCAGGCCCCAGCCCCATCATTGGGAAGAGCTCGGGCAGCGATTACCCTGCCTGGCCTAATGCCCACACTAATTCTGAAAAGGAACCAGTCAACTGTGGCCAACCACTGCAGCCATGGTCAGCAGACTCAGGCCTGTCCTGACTAGGCAATCGGTCCCATTCTTTCTCTATGAAGAGTGCCAAAATACTGGACTTTTGACAATGGACACAGCATTTCTGCATCCTGCTTTTGCAAAATGACAGTGTTTCTGGTTTTTAAATGTGCACTTCCCACCTCAGGGAATTGTTTTGTATCTTTTTATCACACTTGTTGCCCCCTTCCTCGAAATAAGTGAGAGCAGCCAGGAAGTAGACCCAGGGGAACTGATCACTTGTGAACGGGTGGTTTTATGGAGTTCCCTTGCCACTCTCTCAGGTTCATGTTCCTGTTAAGGTTCCCTTGGGAATGTGGAGTTTAGACAGACCTGGAACAGGAGTGGATTTGTTTCGCCTTGGGACCCAGGACCGAAGGGGCAACGTTTGGGATTGTTCCTCGCGCTTTGTTCCTTCCGCCGTAACCCAAGATGCTCCATGCTGACCTTTGACCCGTGGGACAGGACAGCTGTCTCCCCCCCCCCCCCCCCCCCTCCCCCCCTTGGTTCAGGAATGGAGTTTTTAATAGAGCCGCTTGTGTCCTCTGCTCAAAAACTCTGCTCATTCTTTGATCCTGTTCGAAATGTCACTGATTTATTCCGAATCGAAGCTGCGGGGGGCGGGATGGGGGAGTTTACAGACTGACCCAAACACCAGCCTACGCTCTCATTACCGTGATTAGTCTGAGGGACAGAAAGTCTCTGGCAGCGTCAAATTGCTTTGCCATTTGAAGTAATAATGTTCCCGTCAAACAATTTAATTTTTTTTTTCTTCCCCCATTTGCATTACATTATCACAGCCAAAATAGACAGCGGATATTCAGTTACTTTTTTTTTTGTTGTCGGTTTTGCTGGCTTCATAGTCTCACAAGTGTGCTATTGTGCCTTTGTGGTGACGTGCGCATGTGAGTGTGTGAGCACTGGAGAGTCATATAGGTTTTCCTCGAGCGGTGCGTGCGAGATTAGAGCTGCGGAGACCGTCCTGGACGGGGTCACGCATGAACAAAGCCGAGGGTCAGGAGTTTAATGGCGCTATAACGGGCCCTTCCTGTGTGAGGCCGCCGGGCCACTGAAAGCCCTGCTTTCCCACTGCCCCCTGGGAAGGGCGCCTCCAGCACGGAGGGAGACCTTCGTTCACTCCGACTGTGTGTGTGTGTGTGTGTGTGTGTGTGAGTGTGTGTGAGAATGTGTGTGTGTGAGAGAGAGAGAGAGAGAGAGAGAGAGTCTGTGTTTTGTATGTGTGTGTGTGCATGTGTATGCAACTATGCATGTATGTTTTTGTGTGTCGTGTGAGTGTGTGTGTGTGTGTGTGCGAACATGTGTGTGTATGAGTGTGTGCGTGTGCATGTGCATGTGTGCAAGGTGAGTGTGTGTGTGAGGTGAGTGAGTGTGTGTGAGGTGAGGCATGGGGCATGTGACCTCCTCACTTTAATATAAAGGAAACAATCTGTCAGCGCTTGTGTCTTAATCCAAGTGTGTCCCTGGACACGAAATTAGTTCTAGATTATAAAACTGTAAAAAAAAGCATAAATGAAACCTGGATCCTGCCTGAAAGGTCAAGTGTTCCTCTCCGTGGCGTGCTCTGCTGAAAGTGTCTTTGTGGAGTGCGGCTGTTGGCTAAATTGTCCAATTATTTCCGGAACGGTGCGAGCGAAGGAGCTGAAAGCGTTTTCGGGCTTGAATGTGCGTAGCTCAGCCTCCGGAAACCCTGAACACAAACGCCTACTGTGGCGAGCCGGTCTCGGTCTTTAAAAAAATGCTAAATCAGGTTTTCTTTTCATAAAGAAGTCTCTCCTTGCAGAACAGGAAGGCTAATGACGCTCAGTGTCCAGTTTGTGTCCGTGTTTTGTTTTTTTTTTTTCACATTGTGAGCCAACTGACATAAAATGTAGCATGAACAAAAGGGGCTGGTGGACTGTCTCCTGACTGTGGACACCTGATTTGTCTACCTTGACATCGATTTGAAAAAGTATTGATTCTGGCTAGTTAAGAATTCAACTTTGAAGGGTTTGGCGGTTGGAGGGTGGGGGTGGTTGGGGGGGGGGGGGGGGGGGGGGGGGGTGGTTGAATCACCTGAACTGTCTGTCTGAAAGACTGGTTTAGCCCCAACACCGCCCTCCCACTCCCCCCACCCCTCACTCCCCCACTCCCTGCTGAGGATCTGCACTCTAGGGCAGTCAGCCATTTCCACACAAACAAACGCAGCCCGACTGAAGGCCTTTAGCGGTGTCCCCGGCCGTGTGCGTGTCGGGTCAGAACGCCGGGCGTCGGCCGCTCGGCCAGCGGTGCTCGGCTCATTTGTAAACGGTAAATGGACCGCATTTATACAGCGCTTCTATCCAAAGCGCTTTACAATTTATGCCGCTCATTCACCCATTCACACACACACACTCACACACCAACGGTGAAAGGCTGCCATGCAAGGCACCAATCAGCTCGTTGGGAGCAGTTAGGGGTTAGGTGTCTTGCTCAGGGACACTTTGACACACCCAGGGCGGGGAATCGAACTGGCAACCCTCCGACTGCCAGAGAACCGCTCTTACCTCCAGAGCTATGTTGCCCCACATCCCACATATGTAGTTTCTGTGCGGGCCGCTCGTCAGCCGACCGCAGCGCTAATCCTGAAGGCAGGGACTTCGTTAGGCGAACGTTAGGGGGGAAAGAAACGGGCGGGCGAGCTCTGTGGGCCTGGAGCGGAGAGGGAGAGAGGGAGAGAGGGAGAGGGAGAGAGGGAGAGGCCAGCGGATTCATTTCCTCCGTCTGTCAGTCTTCGCCTCTGTGGGCTCTGGAGTGACGAATCCAATTCTGCCTCCTTTCCTTCACGGGTGATAAAGATACCCCCTCTGCCCTGAGCGGTGTGAAATGCATTTAGCCCCCTGCGTCATGTCTAGCTGAGGGGTGGATGGATGGGATGGATGGATTTGCGGGGGGGGGGTCATTTTTTTTGGACACCTGTCTCTGCCAGTGAGGGGGACCCCACCACCCGTCCCTTCCACCCTGCTGTGGTTTCAGCAGCTGTGGCCTGTCCGAGCAGGGCTTGTCCCAAACCTGCACACACACGCACACACACGCACACACATGCACCGGCCCCCTGGGGAACCGCTGCCCCTGGTGGAATTCTCCGACAACTGCAGCTCGCTCGCTGGATTCCTCTGCCACAGCTGCACTAAGACTGGAAAACGAGTTAGAAAGTTTTCTCTCTTGGAAATAACTTCTGTGGCTGTGAGGGGGAGAAATATCTCTCTAATGTGATGAAAGAGGAAGAATGTGGCACTGCTCAGATCTGCTTTACTCTACATTAGAGGCCTCTGCTCTCTCGCCTCACACACATAAATACATTTATGTGCGTTCACACACAGACACAAATACACACACACACACACATACACACACCCACACACACACGCACACACAAACATACACGCATACACACACACACACAGGGCCACACACACACGCACACACAAACATACACGCATACACACACACACACGCACCAGGCCACACACCCACACACTCACACACACACGGACCCACACAGACCCACACCGATGGACACACGGACACATGGACACACACGCACACACACGTGCACACACACACAGGACTTGTCTGGAGAATAGATCTTGTTCTTTCCTGTGCCTCTGGGAGGCTCACACACACGTACAGTGCATGCATATTTACTGTATGTCTTCCCGGTGATGACTCTGTAAGAACGTGTCTCTTCATGCAGGTGTAATTGCTGCAGAACTGCCTGGGTTTGCATCCGGGAAAGAGGAGCAATTTCCGAGTTCATAAAAATTCCGAGTTCATTACTCACTTGTAATTTTTTTTTCACATTTCTTAAAGGTATCATTATTACCCAGTTTGAAAGCACACTGGGGGAGGAGGGGAGGGGGTAGGGGTGGGATTGTGTGTCTGCGGTTTTGGGATGGGTAGGAACAGGGTACAGAACCCCTTGTCATTATCCGACCTGCTACGGAACAGGAACAGATGTGCAGGGTAGGGGTACAGAGGTACGGGAACGTCAGCCAGTGTCCCGCCCTGCTCACGATGGGGGGGGCGGGGGGAGGGCTGCCCTCTCCCCGCTCCCCTCTCCCCTCCTCTCCGCTGTCATTATTCGCTGACTGAGCGACTCTTTGGAACCCCTCAGACCTGGCAGGTGTTCCTGCAACCCTGTCCCGCGAGGGAAAGAGTACAGACTCTCACTTTTACTGCAGGGTGTGTGAGAGTGTGGGGTCTCTCTTTTACAGCAGGGTGTGTGAGCGTGTGGGGTCTCACTTTTATAGCAGGGTGTGTGAGAGTGTGGGGTCTCTCTTTTACAGCAGGGTGTGTGAGCGTGTGGGGTCTCACTTTTATAGCAGGGTGTGTGAGCACATGTGGGGTCTCTCTTTTACAGCAGGGTGTGTGTGAGTGTGTGGGGTCTCTCTTTTACAGCAGGGTGTGAGAGTGTGGGGTCTCACTTTTACAGCAGGGTGTGAGAGTGTGGGGTCTCACTTTTACAGCAGGGTGTGTGAGAGTGTGTGGGGTCTCTCTTTTATAGCAGGGTGTGAGAGTGTGGGGTCTCACTTTTACAGCAGGGTGTGAGAGTGTGGGGTCTCACTTTTACAGCAGGGTGTGTGAGAGTGTGTGGGGTCTCTCTTTTACAGCAGGGTGTGTGTGTGGGGTCTCACTTTTACAGCAGGGTGTGTGAGAGTGTGTGGGGTATCTCTTTTACAGCAGGGTGTGTGAGAGTGTGGGGTCTCTCTTTTACAGCAGGGTGTGTGGGAGCGTGTGGGGTCTCTCTTTTACAGCAGGGTGTGTGTGTGAGAGTGTGTGGGGTCTCTCTTTTACAGCAGGGTGTGTGAGAGTGTGGGGTCTCTCTTTTACAGCAGGGTGTGTGAGAGTGTGTGGGGTCTCACTTTTACAGCAGGGTGTGTGAGAGTGTGGGGTCTCACTTTTACAGCAGGGTGTGTGGGAGTGTGTGGGGTCTCTCTTTTACAGCAGGGTGTGTGAGAGCGTGTGGGGTCTCTCTTTTACTGCAGGGTGTGTGTGAGTGTGTGGGGTCTCTCTTTTACAGCAGGGTGTGTGTGAGAGTGTGGGGTCTCTTTTACTGCAGGGTGTGTGAGAGTGTGGGGTCTCTCTTTTACAGCAGGGTGTGTGAGAGTGTGGGGTCTCTCTTTTACAGCAGGGTGTGTGAGAGTGTGGGGTCTCACTTTTACAGCAGGGTGTGTGAGAGTGTGGGGTCTCTTTTACAGCAGGGTGTGTGAGAGTGTGTGGGGTCTCTCTTTTACAGCAGGGTGTGTGAGTGTGTGGGGTCTCTCTTTTACAGCAGGGTGTGTGAGAGTGTGTGGGGTCTCTCTTTTACAGCAGGGTGTGTGAGTGTGTGGGGTCTCTCTTTTACAGCAGGGTGTGTGAGAGTGTGTAGGGTCTCTCTTTTACAGCAGGGTGTGTGGGGTGTGGGGTCTCTCTTTTACTGCAGGGTGTGTGGGAGCATTCAGGGTCAGTACGTTTCTCATTATTAGCTGCTGTCGTGTTTGCCTGTAAGGAGCGCTCGTCTATGCACACCTCAGACTTAAACACACGCGCAGTGTGTACACACACTCTTCACAGATCAGTAATCCCCCCGTTTGTTTTGTGAATCGTCTTGTATAAAGAAAACCAAATAGTAGAAAAACCCAAGGGAACGTATCGGTTTTAATTTTGTCTTTCTGTAAGAATAACTGAGTATATTTACGATTTGACTTTGGGCTTTTTTTTCCCCCACGGTGCGCAGACAGAATTATTTTCTTTCGACTAGTATTCAGAACCAGCTTCTGGCTCCTGAACCCACTTTTCTTCTTGGAAAAACAAGTCCTCAGTATTTCAGAATACATTGTTCTCCGTTATTGTTAACATTGCGCTCTACTCAGTACGTTATCTGGAAAAATCTACTTTGAAGCTGCGTCAGCCGATAGCAGTTAGCACAGTGCATGTAGTGCAAGCATAAGGTGCATTTGGATTTAGCGTATATTTGGAGGTTTTGCGTTTGTGTAGTTAGCATCATGTCCCTGAAGCTTTCGTTGTGGTTGAACAGTAAAGGAGAGGTCCTGTGGGGGAGGCCCGCGGACGTGTTTTAGTGAACAGGTTTGTACAGGAGAGTCAGGAGAGTGCAGAGCCGCGCAGCGCTCTCCCTCCGTCATCGAACGCGCGATGCGTGTGGCGCGGCTCGACGCCGCGGGCGGCGTGTGAAGTTCCGGCGTGATTAAGCGGTTAGCGTGTGCGCCGCGCGCCCCGCGGGGGATCCCGCCGACTTCCAGCGGTGGCTCCCTCCCAGCGGCGAAGCCGGGCGGCGCCAGGGGTGTGTGTGGGGGGGGAGGCGGACGTGGGGCGGGTGGGGGAGCGTGGATTATCGTTGGTTTCTGATCGTGTCTCAAAGCCTCTGGAGCTGCGGGGCGGAGACGGAGCGCACGGGGGGGGGGGGGGGGGGGGGGGGGGGGAGCAGGCGGGCTCGCGGGGGGGGAGGCGGCGGGAGGCCTCCGTTGGCGGGCAGGCTGCGGGCCGGTTGGCTGCTCGCCACGGCTCCCTGGTGCCAGCCCCAGATGCGAGGCGAGGCGTGAAAGCAGGGGAAGGGCGGGCCAAACGCACACCCTGCCAAACACAGCGACTCCCCAGCACAGACGGGATCGGGCTGTCACCGTGGAAACCTCTGCTTCCAGTCAGCTCTGAGTATAAACACACCTTAACCTTTTATTTATCTTATACATATCCTACATATACCTGTTCAGCTTTGAAACCTTGACTGGGACTGGGTGGGACCAAAATTGCGCTTTGGCCAAAAAAGATTTATGTGTACATACAGACATATGTTGGTTTGGATAAAGCGTCTACCAAATATAATCTAATGTAATATATACATACATACATGCATACTTACATACATACATGCTATCTGTGTACAAAAACACACACACTCAAACCCATACAAGCACACACACACCCACACTCACAAACTCAACACACACACTCACACAGAACACACACGCACGCACGTAGTGTGTGAACATACAGTTTTAACTGGTCAGTATCATTAGACATCTCAGCACATAAATTTGTCTCCTCGGGTGATTTTACACGGAGAGTAAATCATAATCGAGCGTGTAAAAGGACAGGCTGTCAGAGGGGCCTTTAGCCTGGCCTGGCCTTTCCAACACTGCTCTGCGTTCTCCACGCTTCAGACCTCTGACTGTCATCGCTCCGCAGGCTTTTAAATTGCGCGCGTGATCGAGCGTAATCGTGTTTTGGACCCGAGTTAAAGGTTAAAGCGCGGTTCTGAGCCATCTTTCTTTTTTCCAGACCTTTAGAGAGGAGCAGATGGAGTTTTTCCCCTTTGGCGTGTAAAATGAATAGCCGTGTCAGGTCAGGGAAGCACCTTTTTTTTTTACGGCGGGCTGCTGTGTTTTTATCTTTTGTGACAGGGGAAGGTGCTTTACTGTAAGGAATTATGGCTCATACCGGAGAGAAAATAAATGAGCTCTCAGTAACGAGGCTTGCTCCTCTGCCTGCTCTTCTTCTGACAGACGTGTCTGTTTTCTGCTGTTGCTTTCCCACAGTCAGGCAGACTTTGTGGGGTGCTCGCTGAATCTGGGGCGGTTATGGGAGCAGGGCGAGGCGGGGGTGGGGCGGGGTTGGGGTGGGGGGGGGGGTTTCTTTGGGGGTTGGAGGAAGAGCTGCTGTTCCCTCTGTCCTCCTGTTGTCCGGTCGGGAGGTATGGCTTTTCCAGAGCATTTGTAGCAGCCAAATTGGTGGTAATGGGGTTGGGGGTTGCACCTCAGGGGACCTGGTTCTTCTCGTGAAGAGTGCAGCACCCCTACGCAGGGAGAACCAGCCCCCGTTCGGCACTGAGCTGCCCCGAGCCAGCCTGTTATTACATGGTGTGGGTGCACCCGTGGGCTGACGCCCACGGGTGGGGCCACGGCACTGGAGGTGAGGGAAGGGGGTGTGTGTGGATGGGGGGTGGTGGTGGGGGGTGGGGGGGGGGGGGGGGGTGTTGGAGCCAGCCGTTTGTCTCTCGGCTAATGGGGCTCGGTCTTTTCTTTTCAGACCTGCTGTTTGTCGGCTTTACAAATGAACCTTATCTGATTACCTGAGCCCAGGATCTCCGCCGTTCCCCTCCCAGCGCCCAATCCCCCCCCCCCCCCCCCCCCCCCCCCACCATCCCACCGCCAACCCGCCGAAGCACGCAGCCTGCGTCTGACTGCAGTCCCCGGGGCGTTCGATCCGTCTGCCACCACAGGCGGCGGCGGCGGCTTCACAGCGCAGACAACAGCAGTGTTCTGGGCTGTTCTGTACACTGGCTCACCTGCGCAGATAGCAGTGTTCTGGGCTGTTCTGTACACTGGCTCAGCTGCGCAGATAGCAGCAGTGTTCTGGGCTGCTCTGTACACTGGCTCAGCTGCGCAGATAGCAGCAGTGTTCTGGGCTGCTCTGTACACTGACTCAGCTGCGCAGATAGCAGTGTTCTGGGCTGCTCTGTACACTGGCTCACCTGCGCAGATAGCAGCAGTGTTTGGGCTGCTCTGTACACTGGCTCACCTGCGCAGATAGCAGTGTTCTGGGCTGCTCTGTACACTGGCTCAGCTGCGCAGATAGCAGTGTTCTGGGCTGCTCTGTACACTGGCTCACCTGCGCAGATAGCAGTGTCCTGGGCTGCTCTGTACACTGGCTCAGCTGCGCAGATAGCAGTGTCCTGGGCTGCTCTGTACACTGGCTCACCTGCGCAGATAGCAGTGTTCTGGGCTGCTCTGTACACTGGCTCAGCTGCGCAGATAGCAGTGTTCTGGGCTGCTCTGTACACTGGCTCACCTGCGCAGATAGCAGTGTTCTGGGCCGTTCTGTACACTGGCTCAGCTGCGCAGATAGCAGTGTTCTGGGCTGCTCTGTACACTGGCTCAGCTGCGCAGATAGCAGTGTTCTGGGCTGCTCTGTACACTGGCTCACCTGCGCAGATAGCAGGGTTCTGGGCTGCTCTGTATACTGGCTCACCTGCGCAGATAGCAGCAGTGTTTGGGCTGCTCTGTACACTGGCTCACCTGCGCAGATAGCAGTGTTCTGGGCTGCTCTGTACACTGGCTCACCTGCGCAGATAGCAGTGTTCTGGGCTGCTCTGTACACTGGCTCACCTGCGCAGATAGCAGTGTTCTGGGCTGTTCTGTACACTGGCTCACCTGCGCAGATAGCAGTGTTCTGGGCTGTTCTGTACACTGGCTCAGCTGCGCAGATAGCAGTGTTCTGGGCTGCTCTGTACACTGGCTCACCTGCGCAGATAGCAGTGTTCTGGGCTGCTCTGTATACTGGCTCAGCTGCGCAGATAGCAGTGTTCTGGGCTGCTCTGTACACTGGCTCACCTGCGCAGATAGCAGTGTTCTGGGCTGCTCTGTACACTGGCTCAGCTGCGCAGATAGCAGCAGTGTTTGGGCTGCTCTGTACACTGGCTCACCTGCGCAGATAGCAGTGTTCTGGGCTGCTCTGTACACTGGCTCAGCTGCGCAGATAGCAGTGTTCTGGGCTGCTCTGTACACTGGCTCACCTGCGCAGATAGCAGTGTTCTGGGCTGCTCTGTACACTGGCTCAGCTGCGCAGATAGCAGCAGTGTTTGGGCTGCTCTGTACACTGGCTCACCTGCGCAGATAGCAGTGTTCTGGGCTGCTCTGTACACTGGC